>JAFVLL020017961.1:27608-40125 GCA_021397915.2 Tor tambroides | reverse complement strand
TATATATATATATATATATATATATATATATATATATATATATATATATATATAGATCAATTTAATGCATCCTTGCTGAATAAAAGTTTTTTTTTTTACATTTCTTAAAAAAAAAAATAATAAAATAAATAAAATATATATGAATTCATACTGACTCCAGACTTTTGAACGGCAGTGTATAATATTACAAAAGCTTTCTATTTCAGATAAATGCTATTCATCGAAGAATGCTGAAAATAAAAATTGTACACAACTGTTTTCAACATTGATAATAATAATGAATGTTTCTTGAGCAGCAAATCAGCATATTTCAGAATGATTTCTGAAGGATAGAAAACAGTAATTTTAAAACGTAAAAATATTTCACAATTTTACTGTTTTTGCTGTATTTGTATCAAATAAATGCAACCTTGATAAATTTTTAAAATCTTACTGATCTAAAACTTCTGAAAAGTAATGTATGTGTATATATGTGAGAGGGTTTGTGTATTAGCCAGAAACCAGCTATAACCAGTCTAAATAAACTAGTGTGGAAAGTCATTCTGGTCTAAGAGGGTCTTTTCATGAGAGTAGGCTTGATTTGAGAAACTGCTGACACAGAGACACCTGTACCACCGCTCATTCTTCAAGTAAGCGGGAGGGTTTGAAACGGGTCTTTTTTTTTTTTTTTTTGTGACCCGCACTCAACTCCTTCGTTTCCTGTTTCCACCCTTTGAAGACGCACTCCTTTGTTCTCTTGGTGCACGCGCTTCCTGTTTTTTTGAGTAAAAGAGCCGGTTTCGGTTGGAGAACACTAGAAAGATTGTGAAGGAGAACACAAATCTTAAACAGTAGATATGAAACTACATAATCATTAGTTCCTGACTGACTGCTGGTGATAATCATCAGATGAAGGCTCAAGTTTCTATATTCAGCTGCTGTTATTACACCATTTACCGTCTAGAGGCCCCGTTTTTCACGCCTTCAAAGTATGTTTCTCGGCTTTTTGCCATTTGTGGGTTGGTTCGCAGTGGGCAGTAGGTTTATCAGTGCTGGAGATGTTCACATCTGTGGTAATGCAGAGTCAAAATGATCCTAAAGGTTGACAGTATCTTGTTGGTCTCAATGGTGTCAAACGAGACTAAGTTTGGTTAGTTGGCCAATGTGTTAGAATGAGACTGATAGAGTGGGTGTCAGTTGAGTAAATATGATAAAATATGCCAAGTTCCTATAGTAAGTGATAAAAGGTGTTTAACAAGCATTTGTGTTGTACATGATAAATCTTTGGTGAAACAAATGCAACAACTGCTATTTTATTACTCTATATGCTATCTTTAGTGCTGTATGTTTGGATGTTTGAGATATTAAATATCTTTTAATGGAAAGAAGCATTTTTAATGTTCATTCACTGTACACATATCTGAATTCTGTCAGATGTATCGTACTCAAAGGGTTAGTTCACCTAAAAATGAAAATTCTCTCATTTATTCACCCTCAAGTTGATGGTAGCCATTGACTTCCATAGTATGGAAAAAAATACTATGGAAGTCAATGGGTACCGTCAATTGTTTGGTTACCAACATTCTTAAAAACAGAATTTTTTGTGTTCAACAAAAAATAAAAATTGTCATTTACTCACCCTCAAGTTGATGGTAGCCATTGACTTCCATAGTATAGAAAAAATACTATGGAAGTCAATGGGTACCGTCAATTGTTTGGTTACCAACATTCTTAAAAATAGAATTTTTTTGTGTTCAACAAAAAATAAAAATTCTGTCATTTACTCACCCTCAAGTTGACGGTAGCCTTTGACTTCAGTAGTATAGAAACAAATCCTATGGAAGTCAATGGCTACCATCAACTGTTTGCTTACCAACATTCTTAAAAATATAATTTTTTGTGCTCAACACATATTAAAAATTCTGTCATTTACTCACCCTCAAATTGACGGTAGACATTTACGTCCATGTATAGGAAAAAAAAAATACTATGGAAGTCAATGGCTACCATCAGCTGTTTGGTTGCTAACATTCTTAAAAAATAATTTTTTGTTCAACAAAAAATAAAAATTGTCATTTACTCACCCTCAAGTTAATGGTAGCCTTTGATTTCCATAGTATAGAAAAAATACTATGGAAGTCAATGGCTACTGTCAACTGTTTGGTTACCAACATTCTTAAAAATATAATTTTTTTGTGTTCAACAGAGGAAAGAAACTTGTACAGGTTTGTAAAAACTTGAGAGTGAGTAAATGATGACCGAGTTTTTGTCAGAAATTTGTCTTTTTTTTTGTAAAAATTTCAAGAACATCTCCAACATTACTTTACTGTGTTTTGTTAGATAACATCCTATGAAAAGTAGCTTTATGATAAGGCTCAGTCAGGAAACATTTGGCTGATACTAAAGATGAAAGTGACAGAAATGTTTCGTGTTTCAGGTTGGTACAGAGGATTCGTCCTCAAGAACCCGAATGCCAAGGTGAGCAGCCGTCTCTGTCTTTTATCAGTCATGTCTGTGTTGGATGCTATTTTCAGTTCCTGAAATATCACAGCAACACCGTCAGCCGAAACGCACGGATCAAAGCCAATATCTTGCTTTATTTCTGTCTGTTTGCTCCCTTGATTCTTAGTAGGCTTATTCATTTTTTATTTTGGTTTATTTATCTGTTTGTCTATCTATCTTTCTTATTAGGGCATTTTCCCATGCAGCTACATCCATCTGAAGAATGCTCATATCAAGAACAAAGGGTGAGTTGAAGGAAAGAACGATAAACACTCATTTAGCTGAGTATTCAGCTTGGTCGGTGTGCTGTTGTGGTATTTACTGTAGTAAATCTCCCCCCATGGAAACAAAGTTGCTGTGATATTAGTAACATTTGTGTAATCACAGATATCTGGCATGTCATTGTAAAGTGCAAACATGCACATTTTACACATCTGTTCACTATTGTTACTGCAGTACAGACACTTTAACCTATAGTTTGTAGTCTGCAAGAAAATGTCGCTTCATACACCACTAAACCATACAATTTGATTTGGATTTTTCAATGAGAAAAATGAAAAACTTTTGTAAAATATATATGACCTTTCCCCATATCTCACACACTGTTGGGGCTGAATTTTGTTGATAAACATAAATATGTATGCCTATTGATGAACTATTGCAGCATGAAGAATTTATCACTTTTTTCATCCAAAAGTGAAAGTTTATGCAAGTAAAATACATACATTTTGTTTGAAAGCTTTAATATTTATGTTGTTTTGTTAGAAATACATATGTAGGTTTTATAAATTTGCAATCATGAGATGTAAAGTCAAAGAAACTTAATTCTATTTATTCCAGTGGGTTTAAAAAATAAATGAAATAAATAAATAAATAAATAAATATATATATATATATATATATAAACAGTATTAACAAAGTATTAATATAATATTAATAAAATAATGTAATAAAACCACACAAAAAACCTATGATGCTATATTAATTCATTTTAATTAATCAAAAATGGGTAAATACAGTAAAACATGGTAATAATACATTTATACATTTTTATATTTAAATATGTAAATTATATATTTAAATGATATATTATATACATTATATATATATATATATATATATATATATGTATATGTGTGTGTGTGATTTATTTATTTATTATTATTATTATTTATTTATTTATTTATTTTATAATATATTTATATTTTTGCAAACCAACCAAATGACCCTGAATGCATGATGAGGGTTAAAAAAAAAATCACAATTTTATTTCACAATTCATACTTATCTAGCCATGTCCTTGTTTTAGCTTCTTGCATATTCTGCATCCATACAATATAATTGGTGTTCTGGTTTTTATGCAACCATATTATGACATTTTGTTGGTGCAGAGACATCTGTTGTGAGACTTTGCAGCCTGAACATAATGCTAAATGAATGTAGCGGCAGCAAACAGAAGGAAAGCGCCAGCGCTCCACTGTACATCTGCTTTCTCCTTTGATTAGCAAACAGTATAGCATCTGCGGCAGAAGCAGATGAGGTCTATCTCATATCTGTTGCTCTGTGTGCCGCCCACGTTTGACTCGCAGGCAGTTTGAGACGGTGGTGCCGACCGAAGACTCTGTCATTACGGAGATGACGTCCACCCTGAGGGACTGGGGCACCATGTGGAAGCAGCTCTTTGTGGTAAATACTGTTTGGGCCAACACAGCAGTCCGCCCACAGCCAGACACTGGCTTCGTGAACTCTGGGTGCACAGACGCTGTCAGACGGAATATATTATTTGTATTTAAGCTGTTGTTGCAGGGGGGGGACTTGTTTTTGAATTATTTTTACACCAGGTCATTATATATCTGAATGCTGCAGCAACATAAACCCCCTTATTAAAGCTGTCTTTTGTTTATCCCCATAGAAAAATGAAGGAGATCTGTTTCACAGACTGTGGCACGTGATGAATGAGATTTTGGACCTCAGGCGGCAGGTTTTGGTGGGTCACCTGACCCACGACCGAATGAGGGACGTCAAACAGCACATCACAGCCCGTCTGGACTGGGGCAATGAGTGAGTATGGTTTCACTTGTGTTAAAGCAAAACACCTGTCGCAAACATGTTCAGGTCATTCACGCAAATAAGAAAGAAACATAAGCCAGTTTCTTTCAAAACCAGTTTCTTTCGTAAGCCAGTTTCTTTCAAAACCTCAAAATCCAGTTCCACATAACCGTTTAATAAACATCAGATTTAATCAGGAATGAATTAAGAACCACATTAGAATGATTTCTGAAGGATCATGTGACACTGAAGACTGGAGAAAATTCAGCTGATAATTCAGCTTTGCGTCACAAGAATAAATGACATTTTAAAATATGTTAATAAAGAAAACAATTATTTTACATCATTATAATATGCCAAAATTTTGCTGTTTTTACTGTATTTTAAATCAAATTAAATGATGATGCATGATTTATGTGAGTATGAATTATACTGTATTCTGCATGAAGAGATTGAAGCCTAAGACCATTAAGATTTTTTGTGTGTGTTTGACATTTATTTTTGTGTCAGTTAAGCGTATATGCGTTCAAATTCTTTTTACCGTAATTCCCCAAAACTTGTCATTGTTTACTAAAAAAACTAAAAAAGTTAGATATTATAATAATCAAATTCCCTACTGTTTAAAAGACTAGGGTTGGTAAGATCGTTTAATGTTTTCGAAAGCAGTCTCTAATGCTTAGCAAGACTGCATTTATTTGATTTAAAATACGGTAAAAACAGCATAATTTTGATATATTATTACGATTTAAAATAATTGTTTTCTTTATTAATATATTTTAAAATGTCATTTACTCTTGTGATGCAAAGCTGAATTTTCAGCTGAATTTTCTCCAGTCTTCAGTGTCAAATGATCCTTCAAATATAATTTTAATATGGTTCTCAAGACACATTTCTCAGAATTATCGACGTTAAAAATAGTTGTGCTGCTTAATATTTTCATTGTTTAAATAAGCATTATTGTTTACTAAATATAAAGTTTAAAAGAGCAGTATTTTTTGTAATAGAGGTCTTTTGTAAAACAAAAATCATACTGCCCTCAAACTTTTGAATGGTAGTTTAAGTATAAAGTTAAATATTAATATATCTTGGTATCATTTGTTGTACTGTCTATATTTTACGCTGGTTCAAATTAGAGTAAATTATTTCATTCTTGTAATGATAATCTAATGAGAATCACCACAGAGAATATTGCAAATTACAAAAATACTCACATTTAAAAACATCTAGACATATAGGCCTAAATTGTCTTGGTTTTCTTTGTGAATTATATTTTTGGTAATTTTAAGGGCCAATTCTCACTATTAACTAGTTGCTTATTATCATGCATATCACTAGCATATTGGTTATTTATTAATACTTATTAGACACATATTAATCCCTCATTCTACATGACCATATTCTAGATCCCCTAACCCTTCCCAATACCTAAACTTAGCAACTACCTTACTGACTATTAATAAGCAGCAAATTAAGAGTTTATTGAGGGAAAACTCGTAGTTAATAGTGATTGTGTTCCCTAATCTAAAATGTTACCGTAATTTCTTGTTTATTTTGATTTTTGAGGGCCTAAAATGTGTCCCAGACTTTTGTTTGTGAGATGAGATTTTGTTCTAACCGACAGCGATCTTGGTCTTTTGCTCGGTTTGTAATTCTCCAGTGTTTCGTTCGAAAGCCATGTCCACAGTGAAATCTCAAAATCCAGCTTCAGACAACAGTGTATTAAACACCAGATAATTACTGATTGGTTTTGATTGTGTGACTTTGTTTGAAACAGACTAGTAATGCTGTATTATTTCCATCACAGGCAGCTGGGTTTGGACCTGGTACCCAGGAGAGAGTTCAGCATGGTGGATCCGGATGAAATCAGCGTCACTGAGCTCTACCGTCTGGTACGTCTGTTTTGCTGCCGTCCCACAACAACCGCATTCCTCAGTCTATCAAAGATTACTCTCCATCCTCGATTTAGCCACTTAATCCCATTCGGTTAAACGCAAGAGGCCTCAAGCGCTCCCATCAGCTCAAGTAACAGGCCCCATGGGGAAAACGACAGTAATTCTGAACCGCACAGACAAGATTCGCCACAGAAAATACACAGCCGTCATGGATGTGGAAGTCTGGTCGCCGGCCGGAGGGGTTTGTTGGCAGCGGGGAGTCTCTACTGTGATATAATTGAGTTATATGGAGCATTACCTCTGCTAAACGTGACCTGAAGTGTCCCTGTACTGTGTAATGTAATGTAATAACCCTCCGCTGGCAGCCGGACTCCATTACCGCACCCTGTCTGTGGTTTATGTGGCGCTTTTTGCCATCGGCTGCATATGCGACGAAACACGAGGCGGATGTTTGCAACCTGCTAATTGCTGATGGCCAAAAAACTCAAAAGTTATGACAGCTTTATTAACAGATCTTGTTTAAACTTAGAACTGGCGTTTATGATGAATGACTGTCAAAGTTCTTGGCAGTCGTTATTGATTTATTTGGGTTATTTTGTGCTATGATGGTCTAGTTTAGCTGTGATTGAATAGCAGGCGTTTGGTGTGTGTTTAGACTGAGCTCATTACCTGTGACACATACCCAGAGTGCTGTGATGAATAGTGTGGGAGTGAATCAGGTCACGCAGTTGCACCACACGCACTTTAATTAGTGCTGAGGATTCAGACATCAACACAAAAAAGTGTGTGAAAGAAACTGCGAGGTTGGGAGTGGGAGAACATAGCAAAGTGCTATAAATGCACAGTAAATTGGACTGTATCTGTATCAGCCAATATTCTTTTTTTATTTAGTCAGTTTTAGAAGTAGATATCAGGAATGTTTTCGCTTTTTTATTGCATGTTGTCAGTCTTTTTGGTTTGGTTTGGTTGATTATTCATGATAATTATTACCCCACACATGCATTATCAGAGTACAGGTGGTCTTTGTTTAAAGTTCTTGATGTGAAAGTAAGCGGTTTAAGAAGTCTAGAACCTTCCGTGATCTGACCCGGCCTGCCAAACAGGGAACAAAGTCTTTATTGAAATTCCAGTGCTTTATCTTTTTAGCCTATTCATTCCCATTAAAACGCTGTTATTTGAGCTTCGGTTAACGTCATTTTTCAAAAAGGAGGAACTACTGCTCTCTTTGATTGATTTATTTTTTCTTCTTTTATTAATGTACTTAACACCTTACAGTAGGTTGAAAACCAATTTGTGGATGCACTTGAAGCATTTGCCCTTACGTTATTATAAATGTAAACATTTGTTTTACACTCATTATAAAATCCTTTTTTATATTTATTTATTAATTATTGTATTTAAGAAACTATTATTATTATTAGTATTATTTTTTCATTTAAAATAATTGTCATAATTATAACAGTTGTGTGAATAAAAATGGTTTAACATTTACATAAATTTATTTATTTTGGATGCAATTTAATTATCTTTTTACATACCATAATTATTTTACATGTGTTAGCATCTCATTAAATGCATTACCTTAAAATACGCTATTATTTATCATTTATTGCATGACATTATTGCGTTATGTTCATGCATTCATTTTATTTCAGATGCAACCTTAAAATACACTATTATTTGTAATTTATTACATTAGATTATTAGATTATTATGTTCATGCATTTTTTTTATTTTTATTTTGGATGCAATTTAAATATTTACCCTTTTACATACTGTAATTATTTGACATGTGTTAGCATTTTACTAAATCCATTATTTTAAAATGTGTTAACTAAAAACTACTAATGTAGCGTTTCATTCCTGGGGGTTGTGGATAATATTAGCCAAAAAAAGCCACAATCAGCACACCATTGCCATACTGTTTTTAACATATCTTGGGACACATTAATCCTAATGACTGTCTGTTTTACTTGAATAATTGCTTGCAAAACTTCCAGTGCTAATTATGTGTGACATACTTAAAGGCTGCATGCCATTGTTTTAGTTTAATTGGTTGCTATCATAATAACTTTATCATAATAAGTATCATAATAAATGAAAGTGTTCATTAGTGTTTGTCTCTGTCCTCCTCATGCATACACACAGATAGAGCATATGCACTGGCCGTTGGCCTTTTTATATTTCACATCACGCCTGTTCACACCTCAGTGTCCTCACACTGAGACGTACGATCAGAATGCGGTTCAATGACTCTACACCATCCAATAGATGATGCTCTCATGTGAGAAGTGTGTTTGTTACACAACAATGGTGTGAATGTGCACTTAAAATAAGCATGTGTGCAGTGATGTGCATGTGAATGTGTGTGCGTTTGACATTGCACTCTGTGGTGTCATTGCAAAGAAAGGAGCATATTAACTGAAACAAATTAGATTTGGCTGGCTGTAAAGGAGTCGTGCTGTGAACATGGAGCCGCTGGAATTCAGTGGTTTATTCAGTGCATTTCTGATGATATTATGCACAGCTTTTTCTGCTTTTCTCGGTGTTAAAAAAGAGAAGCACAATGCAAAATTAGATCTTTATATGCATTGTGTTACTGGGTCACTTTTATGTCTTGCTTCGTTAAAAAATGGATGCATCACATTTAATGATCTGTATGTGTTTGAATGGATAGATGGAGAATCGGCACCGGAAGAAGGAAACTCCGACTCCTGTCAGCACACATCACCTGTTTGTCCACTTGAAGAGTCTGATGAGTTCAAACCTGGGTGAAGAGCTGGAGGTCTTCTTCTTCATCTATGACAGTCGAGAAAACAAACCGCTCAGGTGAACGTCTAACCAATCATTTATACATGCCTATAAATGTATTCAAATGTAGATTTGTACACTCATACAGTACTGTTCAAATGTTTGGGGTCACCAAGGCTGCATTTATTTGATCAAAAATACAGTAAAAGTAGAAATATTAAAAGTAATATTAGTAAAATGGTAAATACAATTTAAAATAACTGTTATCCATTTGAATATATTTTTAAATGGAATTTATTTCTGTGATGCAAAGCTGAATTTTCAGCATCATTACTCCGGTCTTCAGTGTCACATGATCCTTCAGAAATCATTCTAATATGCTGATTTGCTGCTCAAGAAACATTTCTTATAATTATCAATGTTGAAGGATTCTTGAGGATTCTTCAATGAATAGAAAGTTCAAAAGAACAGCATTTTTTAATGGAAGCCTGTTTCCGCCACAGAATGAAAAATTTTTTTTAAAACGTTAATTGAGACTTTTGCACAATTCTGACTTTTTCTTACAAAAGTGAAAAAAAAAAATGAGAATTGCGATACAAACTCAGAATAAGAAACAATGTCAGAATTGCAAGAAATTCAAAAAATTCTGATTTTCTTTTATTGCAATTCTGACTTTTTTTCTTCGAATTATGAGTTTACATCTTGCAATTTTGTTTTGTTTTGTTTTTTTCCCCCCGCCATGGAATGAAAAATTTGAAAAGGTAATTGCGAGTTTTTTAACTCACAATTTGGACAATTGTTTCTTTGTATCTTGCAATTCAGCATTTGTGTCTTGTATCTGAGTTTATATCTCACAATTCTGAAGTCTATAAACTCAAAATTCCGAGAAAAATGTCCAAAAAAGTTGCAGTTACAGATTTTTTAAAATGTATTTATCTTTTCATCCCATGTCCTAAACAAGCTTTCATAGCAATGTTATAATAAAAAGTCTTCCTTTTGTGGAAAAATCCTGTTTGTTTCCAGGATGTGCTCGTCAATCATAACCTCATTACATGTACTTCCTCCTGTGTTTGTTCCTGGCCGCAGCCAGACAGATGAAAAACAAATAAACAAATGTTTTCGTCAGGGAAACACACCTGCAGTGGAGGCTGTGAGTGTGTGTGTGTGTGTGTGTGTATACCTGTTTATCTCATCTAATGATTAATTACAGACTGTAACTGTCTCAGCAGCTGCTCACATTGTCTCAGTGTTTTCCCTCTGTTCATTGATTGGAGTTTTTTCCCTTCAGTCCCTGTCTGTAATCTTGAAGGAGAATATTAATGTGGCTCTGATCCATCACCGATTTCCCCTACCTGCGTAGTTGGCCGGTTTCCAGTTAATTATTCGTCTTTTTTATTTCTATATGGAATGGTGGCTCCCGTTTTTTCAGCCTCTGCCAGACTCGCCTGCGGCTTCAAATCTGCTCAATGTCCATTCTGACAGCTCCTGTGGATTTAATCACACTGCTGCCCAGATTCCTGGAATCACTAGGGCTATATCCCAATTTGTATATTTTACACTAAATGCATTTATTGTGCTGTTACACACGTTACTGCACATTAATGATGATAGTACATGTAATACACATCTACATTTATGGATTTAACAGATGCTTTTATACAAAGCAACTCACAAAAGAGCAACAAAAGCAATTTGTCAAAGAGCCAACAATCTTCCCAATATACAGTGCCAGGTTTATGAAACTAGACTCGGAAGAAAGCTAAGAGAAGAAATGCAGAAGAAAGATTATGTATGTATTTATTTATTTATTTGGGTGTATAAGTGCATTGGTTTAATATATGATAATATTTGGAGAAATACAGCGTTGTTGCATACTAGTATTACTTTTGTTTATTTATAACTTATTTCATTTTTTATTTAAATTAATAATAATAATAATAATAATAATAATAATAATATTTAAATTAGTACTTTTAGGTTAGTAGTTTGTTTTTTTCCCTACTTTTACAATTAAAAAAGTCAAAAGAGAGCTATTACAAGCCCTTATTATTATATTAATCTAATATTTTATCATTTTTTAAATATATAATTTTCTTATTATTTATAATAATAATTTTTTATAAAGTATATTTGTATCATATTATATTAATTTATGATTTTATATACTAATTATTATTATTATTATTATTATTATTATTGTTGTTGTTGTTGCTGTTTTTGTTATTATTATTATTATTATTATTATCATTTATAAGTGTTTATTTTTATAACAAATTTTATTTTATTATAATTTCTTATAAACTATATTTGTATCATATTATATTCATTTATTATTTTTATAAAAAATATTTTTGTTATTATTATTATTGTTAAGTTTGTAAAATTAAAAATTGTTTCTAATTTACAACTGAGATGAATTCTTATTTTATTTTTATTATTTAATTTCTTTAATTTTTTTAATTTTATTTTATAATTTCTTCTAAAGTATATTTGTATTATTATATTTGTATATTATTTTATATACTACTACTATTATTATTATTATTATTATTAAGTTTGCAAAAATAAAAAAAAGATTTTTTAATTCACAAACTAAAAGTTGAATTCTTTATTTTTATTTTATTTTTTATAATTTCTTGTAAGTATATTTGTATCATTGTGTTCATATATTATTTTTATTTTTATTTTATTTTATTTTATTTTATTTATTTATTTTTTTTGCACTAATCCTGCAGCATTTCTTTGACTGGAGTGATTCAGCATCAGTCCTGGCGTTAGGCAGGTCATGTTACCAGTTTTACCCATTTTGTCTAGCAACGCACGGACAGTGAGTACTGTTACAAAAAGACGAGGATGCTCTTTGTATTAATTTATCTTTAGACAGTCTGAGCGCTGCTACCAAAAGCCCCTTGTGTCAGTGTGTGAAGGATGTGTGAAAGCGTCTATCTGTGTTTCACTTCATTTTTACCACAGGATGTGTACAAAGTGCTGATTGACAGCCTTCTGGGTAACGGCCCCAACTCTTTTCCCACGGGGCCATTTTGTGGCACGGTTAATATATCCACTCAGACACACAGGGATCACTTTTCCGGCCGTGTCGATTTATCCAGATTTATCCGGAGGGAGGCGGGGGGCTCGTATCGGTGTCCTATTTGAACATGTTGTGTTAAAATCCCTGGCATCAAGGGAGGAAATATCAAATTCTGGGGCAAGAGGGAACGAAAGCTGCCCGTCTGTGTGTTATGGAAGTGTTGGCGTGATATCTGCCGATAGCAATATCCCAGTGTCCACAGACGCCTCTTCAGAAAGCCATCGCAGCCCTGCAGCTGCGTGTCAAAGGCCAA
>JAFVLL020017961.1:0-27508 GCA_021397915.2 Tor tambroides | reverse complement strand
ACTGTTGTAATTCCTACACCGTTCACCTGATTTGGATGTAAATACCCTCAAATTAAAGCTGACAGTCTGCAGTTAAAGCACATCTTGTTCGTTTCGTTTGAAATCCATTGTGGTGGTGTATAGAGCCAAGAATGTTAGAATTGTGTCGATGTCCCAATATTTATGGACCTGACTGTATATATAATATTAGTATATATTAAATATTTAGAATATAAGTAGTTTGCAATTTAAAAAATGAAATATATTTGTTTATATATTTAACATTATTATTATTATAGTTGTTGTTTAGTATAATCATAGCTAAGTATAAAATAGGGATTTTGACTCTTCAAGAGGTATTTCGCTTTCATTCAGGCAGAATTTATTTGCTAGTTATTGTTTCTACTAGAATATAATTTAGCAATTATATAATGTTTTATTATATGTAATTTGATAATAATAATTAATAAGAAATAATATTAATATGTACAATTAATGAAATGAACAATTTAAGACAATTTTAGTTCATGCAAATTATTATTATTATTATTATTATTATTATTATTATTATTATTATTACTAATAATATTAAAAATTGTAATTCAGTGATGAAATGTATATGATAATATTTTATTATACATGTAATTTGATATTATTATTATTATTATTATTATTATTATTTACAATTAATTGTTAATTACAGTTACTAGAATTTATAATTAACGATAATTACATTAAAATATTTGTATAATTTGCCTTACAAATGATAATAATAATGATAGTAACAAGAGTAATATAATTTATAAATGTATTATTATTATTATTATTATTATTATTATTATTATTATTATTGTCATCATCATTATGCTCTAATGTAATTTCAACAGATTTAATGTATATTTTGTGGCATTATATTGTCCACCATACTGTCTAGGTACTGGAATTGCTGTTGAAAACTAGTTAATGATTACTTTGAGCATTTAATATGTTTTTGTTCAGGAGCCAAACCATCTGATTCTTCCCTGCTCCACGCAGCAAATCTTTAGCGCTCTGCTTCTGTTTCCTGGATGGCTCAGACACAAACCTGGAAGCACTGAGGCGGATACACATGTCGCTTGGCCAGAACTTGAGCGGCGAGGGTAAAGCCATCATCCTGAGCTCTGTGTCGAGCTGTAAGGAGCTTAGACTACCCAACTGTAGCAGCACACCCTCTCAAACCCAAACCAGATCTGCAGTTAATCCACACAAACAGAGTCTTGTGTTGAGTTCTCTATTTCTCTAAAGGGATGAGGCTCGCTGTCTCAGGTCTGTGTCAGCCCAGCGGGATTATGGGAAGCGAGAGTGTGGCGCCCTGCTGATGTTTGGACCGTGTGTTTGTTTCTCTGCCACTTTCCCACAATGCAAATGCCATCAGAGTTGCTTTGACTTTGCTGCCTACTTATGCAACATTTTTAGACATCATCTCCATCAACAGTATGGAAAATTATGCAACATTACAAGATAGCTTTTTAGGACAAACTCAAAGCATTTTATATATCATTTTCTGATAAGAGAGTCCCAGAATGCTTTAAAAAATATTAATAAAATATTATAAATTACATACCTTATTATATTAAATAAAAACATATTTAAAATATTTTATTTTATTTTTCATATTTTATGTACCTTTGATCTCAAGATCATTTTGTTTCATTCTGTTGTAGTCTGTCTAAAGTAGCTGTTGCTAGTTTAATAAAAATAAGTACCAATAACAATAATTATAATAGTAATACTTTCTATATATATATATATATATATATATATATATATATTTGTAGATTTTAGTATAATCAGCTATGTATTAAATGGGGATTTTGACCTTCAGGAGGTATTTCACTTTCATTCAGGCTAGTTTTAGAATATAATATCATGTATGTAATTTGATAACAAAATGTATTATTATTATTATTATTATTATTATTATTATTATTATTATTATTATTAAATTACTGTTATTAATTACAATTAATAAAATTTACAATTTTAAGGCAATTACATGAAAATATTTTTATAATTTGGTTTATTTGTATAATATTTGTATAATTTGGTATAATATTATTATTATTATTATTATTATTATTATTATTATTATTATTATTATTATTATTATTATTATTATTATTTGTATAAGCCAAACTATACAAATATTTCAATTACATTTTTTATTTTTTTATTAAATAAAACACAAACACAACACAAACACAAAATACATTATTTTATTTTAGTCTCAAGATCGTTTTGTTTTCATTCTGTTGTAGTCTATCTAAAATAGCTGTAAACACTCTCAAAATGTAGCTGACTGTGTAGATGTCCAGGCAGCTTGCTACATTTTTAACAAAGCTTAGAGTAGCCAGGAGCTTTGGTTAACTGTGGATGAACATTATGTATCAAACCAAGTGAAGAGAGATGGAGCGTCAAGGTCTGTTTCATCTTCAGTGTTGTATAACTTCCAGTTCTTCATGATTAATAGTGTGCAAACATAGTCAGAGATGATTTGTTCTGTTAGTTACAGATGATTTAGAGATGATTACAGATGATTCTCCAGACTCTGTGGGCCAGAGTCCCAAACACAGATTAGGGCTAGTGCTAAAAAGGCAGATTTTCACTGCAGAATTACTGATGAGATTGTAATTTAGTTTAGATTCAGGGTTAATCTGTGTCTGGGAATCAGACGCTCTACTATAAATATGGAATTAGTGATAAATGTTGTAACACTTGTTCATGTTTTTGAAAGCAAAGTGTGTCTTTTTGCTGTTATTGTGTTAATTACTAAAGTGTGTCAGCAACATACGGGGTTGCTTCCTGATATATGGCTGTGACAGTTGTCAGTTTTGGACTAATAAGTCATCACACATCCACTAAAATCGCCTGTTCTGGTTAAAATTCATTGCAAAAATATTTATCATCTGATGCGTTGACATTCAAACATTTAAGTGTGTCTACATACATTTTTGGTTCACTATGGTTGAGCTTTTGAAAGCGTATTTGTGTGTGTTTGCCGTTGAATTTTTATATTGGTAGTTCACCTTTTTAGAGAGGTAAGGATGTCTTTCTCCTTCTCTTTATTGCTCTTTATCTTTCCTCAGGTAATTAAAAACCAGAGAAAGTATTTTTCGGTCACTGAACACTTTGAGGCTCTCTGGTGACACTGCGGTTCAGTTAACAGCTGCCATACGTTTACCGGGGAAGGATTTGAGCTCTGTCAAGGACTCCACATCCAGACTGAATAATTTAATATGCTGCTGCCGAAAACCTGTATAATTAATTCATCGGACCTACTTTGTTATTTTGGCTTCCGAATTTTAAAGTCAAATCGCACCGATAGGATGCAGCTGCATGAGAAACTCAGGCTTTTTGGATGAACAGAAATGTTGGTGAATCAGATGAGTGTCTCGAGGAGATGGACTGATCTCAAGAACGGCTTGAAGTTGTCATTCGGTGAAAATATTCTGTTAGATCCAGGTTTTAGTGGTTCAGTTCACTATATTTACAATTGCATGATGAAACATTAATGTGAGCTACAGTTTTACATTTTCTGAGGATTGCTGCTTGCAAAATGTATTTCTATAATTCACACGTCGTCTTAAGTGGTTGCCAAATCATTGCGATTTGGTTGCTAGGATGGGAATCATGAGGAATTCTATTTTATTTCATTTTATTTATTTATTTTTGGGTAATTAGATTAGGGAAATAGATTACACTGGTTGTGTTGTATGTTTTTGATTCACTAAAAATGAATCAGCTCATAGGAGTTATTTGTTTGAGAATCAGTTGGCATACACTGGTCGCATTGTATGTTTTTGATTCACTACAAAGAACCAAGTCAACCAACTCTTTCCTTTGGCAGTTAGATTACTGACTAGATTACTGGTCATGTTGAATGTGTTAGATTCATTAAAAAGAACCGGGTTGTTAAAGCAACTCATAAGATTCATTCCTTTGGGAGTTAGATTACACTGATTATGTTGAATGTGTTACATTCGTTAAAAAGAACCGGCTCGCTAAAAAGAACCAAATCATTTTATGGGGAATCACTTGGACTGCACTAATTGCAGTTCATGTTTTTGATTCAGTGATCGGCATCGACTCATTGGAGTCATTCTTTTTGGAATTGGTATGTTATTGATTCACTAAAAACCAATTCAGTCAACTCATCAGGCTCATTCGTTTAGCAGTTAGAGAACACTGGTAATGTTGACTTTTTTTAGATTCGCTAAAATGTCATTTTTTGGGGAATCACTTGTACTGCACTGATTGCACTTTGTTTTTGACTCACTAAAAAAGAAGTGACTCCACTCATAGGAGTCATTTGTTAGGGAATCATTTGGACTATACTTCTGACACTTTGTGAATGTGATTGACTAAACAGAAACAACCCACTGGAGTCATTATTTTCGGTATCGGTGGAATAAACTGGCCCCAATGTATGTTTTTGATTTACCTAAAAAGAATCGATTCATCCTTTGGGAATCGATTGGACTATACTGATTGCACTTTGTTTTTGATTTCACCAAAAAGAATCGATTCATCATTTGGGAATCGATTAGACAATACTGTCGGCACTTCGACTCCTAAGAATCATTTGTTTGGGAATGTGCCATTTGTTTGGGAGTTTCTGGGTGCTCTGTGCATCTTATGAGGACTCTATCATCATTATAATCTTATAACACACACACACACAGAAGTTCTCAATTAGGTCAGAGCCTCTGTGTGGGTATCCCAGATTGGCCTGTGCCCCATAAAACCATGAAATCCACTGCAGAAGTCATTTTGGCTTTGTGATCTCAGGCAGGTGAGAGAACCTGATTTAACACACCTATCCCATAATCCCCTGAGTGGAGTGAGCAATGATGACATCATTATAATATATTTGAGAGCTTTCAGTTTGTTTTTGTGAGGAATGCTGATTACACAAGACGTGTCCTCTTTCTCTCTCTGCACTCTCACTCTTTTTTGACGGTTTCTATGCTCATAGTCTGTCACTTCTTCTTTCCTCTCACATGTCTGTCACCGTCGTTTCGTCTCCATAATCTTAATTTCTTCTCTATTTCTTGACTTTTTTTTGGCTCAGGCAGCCTTGACTTCAAAGTCTCTTAGCGTACGTGTTCATCAAAGCGAGTCTCCTCAGGTGAGCCGATCCGTCAAACACTTAAGCACGAGTGACGACACACTTTTACTAAACCTTCCCACGGAGCTGAACTTCAGAGCAATCTGGCAACCCTGCCCTTTTGAGCTTAAGCTGAGTTCACACTAGGCTTTGAGCATCTGAAATGACTTCAGATCCCACAATATTGCAAACTAGGCAGCTTTTACATTTGTGCACTCTTTGAATTCAGCCAAATGGTCAATCTGTGACGCTTACATCTACTGTGTCTTTGCACTATACAGTTTTAGCTTCACAAATGTGTATGAATGAAAGGGAATGCTGTATTTTTTTCTGTTTGCTTCATTAAATGCATCATATATTGACCTGAAATGTCATTTTGTTGTAAACACCAGTGTTATTTTAGTATTTGAGATACTGTTAACACTTTATAATAAGGTTTCATTTGATAATATTAGTTAACATGAGTTAACAATGAATAAAACTTCTACAGCATTTATTAATCTTAGTTAATGTTAATATCAGCATTTATTAATACATTTTAAAGATCAAAAGTTGTAATTGTTAATATTAGTTAATGCACTATGAACCAACATGAACATTTTTATTAAATAACATTAAATATATTGTTCGTTATTAGTTCATGCTAGTTAATGCATTAGCAAATGTTCATTAATGAGACCTTATAGTAATGATTTTTATTTTTTTTAATTGTTTTAGTTTTAATTGAATAACCCTGGTAAACACTGAGTTATTGATAATTATTGTTGTTTTTTTTTTGTGCTGCAGTGCTGGCCAGTTTTCGAGGAACGGTGCAGCATGGCTTGCCTCTGGAGATCGGTGACACGGTGCAGATCCTGGAGAAATGTGAAGGTATATAATCACTGATGTCAGCCCTCTTTTACATTTATTTCAATAGTATAAACCCCATTTTTGTGTTTACACCAGTTTGGACCAGCTTCAATTTCAAAATGGTTAAGGCCCCATTTACACTAGTGCGTTTTCGTTTTAAAGCGCATAACTTTTGCTACGGTTACGCCTATCGTTTACACTACTCCGGCGTTTTCGAGGTCGAAAACTGAGACTTTTGAAAATGCTGCAGACCCTGTTTTACTTTGAAAACTCCAGGGTTGCGTTTCAGTGTAAATGGACCAAAACGGAGACTTTTGAAAACAATGGCGTGGTGCAACATCATGCTCATTACTGTACCCATAGATATGTATGGGTAGATTCCCCATTCGACCGCTCCAAGCACACAGATGCGTCCGCCATCTAAATAATAGGGCATGTACTTATACATATCTATGGTTGTACCTGCATGAATGGTCATGTGACATGCATTTTCGGTTGTGTAGTGTTGATGGAGATCATTTCTAAAACGTAGCCGAAACGCCGGTGTAGACGAGGATCGTTTTCATTCTAAAACACTGTTTTAAAACGAAAACGCACTAGTGTAAACTGGGCCTAAGATGGACAATGCTGGTCTGTAACTCGCACAAGCTGATTATTGTGGGTAGACCAACTTGACAATGATGAAAGTGCTGAAAACATACGTTATACTGGTAATCAGTGATAGTTTTAGCTGGTCATTTAAGCTGACCATCTGATTTAAACTGTCTAAGCTTTTTCATGTCAGCAGGGTTGCTTGAGTATAATGTTGCCAGATTGGTCTGGGAGCTTGCCTACTGAAAAGACCAGCAGTTGGTCACCAGCATATGTTGTTTGGATGTGATGTGCATTTTTGTTCCCACCAGGCTTCTTAACCAGCAGGACTTCCTTTTTCATTCAGCTTTACCAGGAAGTCCATGCAGGTTGAACAGCTTTATTCATTCAAAAAGGGCTGCAACTAACCATTATTTTGATATACAATTAATCTAATGATTATTAGAATGATTCGTCAGCTATTCAGCCAGATTTTACTTTAGTTAGGAATGTGCTAACTAGCAATATAGACAATGAAACCAGGTTAACATTAAATGTATTTAAAACATATATGTTAATTGAAATAAAATTGAAATAAAATATAAATATTCGATGGAAAAACGTAAACTAAATGAAAATTAGAAATGTTGTCTTGACAACAAACTGTTGAAGCTCTAAAATTGAGCACTAAAACTAGAAATTAAAACTAAAACTGAACTAAAAATCAATGAATCCTGAGTAGTTTAGGTTTTTTATTTAAAAAATGACAAAAACACATAACAAAATTGAAATGACTACATTTACTAAAAATTAAACTAAAATTTAAGTGAAAGCTGAAAATATTAAAAATAAAAGCAAATTCAAAATGTCAATTATTTACAATATATTAATATTAATTTATAATATATACATTATACTAAAATAACACTGCAATGAAACCATCTAATGAAAATACTATGACCTTCAATGAATTATAGGTAAAAAAAAAAAAAAAATATATATATATATAAATTTAATGCATCCTTGCTGAATAAAAGTATTAATTCCTTTCATTTCTTTCTTTCTAAATAAAAAAAAATCATTCATTCATTCACACTGACCCCAAACTTTTAAATGTTAGCGTGTTACAAAAGCTTTCTATTTCAGATAAATGTTATTCATCAAAGTTCAAATGTTCATCAAATGTTTCTTGAGCAGCAAATCAGCATATTAGAAATATTTCTGAAGGATAGAAAACAGTTATTTTAAAATGTAAAAATATTTCACAGTATTACTGTTTTTGCTGTATTTTGGATCAAATAAATGCAGCCTTGGTGAGCAGAAGAGACGTCTTTGAAAATCATTTGAAAAATCTTACCGATCTGAAACGTCTGAATGGTAGTGTGTATATATGTGAGAGGGTTTGTGTTTTAGCAAGAAACCAGCTATAACCAGTCTAAATAAACTAGTGTGGAAAGTCATTCTGATCTAAGAGGGTCTTTTCATCAGGGTAGGCTTGATTTGAGAAACTGCTGACACAGAGACACCTGTAGCACCTCTCATTCTTCAAGTAAGCGGGAGGATTTGAAACCTGTCTTTTTTTGTGACCCGCACTCAACTCCTTCGTTTCCTGTTTCCACCCTTTGAAGACACACTCCTTTGTTCTCTGGGTGCACGCGCTTCCTGTTTTTTTGAATAAGAGAGCCGGTTTCGGGTTGGAGAACACTAGAAATGTTGTGAAGGAGAACACAAATCTTAACAGTAGATATGAAACTACATAATCATTAGTTCCCGACTGACTGCAAGTGATAATCATCAAATGAAGGGTCATGTTTCTATATTGAGCTGCTGTTATTTCACCATTTACCGTCCAGAGGCCCCCTGTTTTTCACACCTTCAAAGTGTGCTTCTCGGCTTTTTGCCAGGAAGCGCAGATTGTGGGTTGGTTCGCAGTGGGCAGAAAGTTTATCAGTGCTGGAGATGTTCACATCTGTGGTAGTGCAGAGTCAAAGTGATCCTGAGGTTGACAGTATCTTGTTGGTCAAAGCATTGCTTAGTCTCAGTGGTGTGTCAAATGAGACTTTTCGAAAGTTTGGGTAGTTGGCCAATGTGTTAGAATGAAATGGATAGAGTGGGTGTCAGTTGAGTAAATATAATAAAATATGCCTCTAAGTTCCTACAGTAAGTGATAAAAGATGTTTAACAAGCATTTGTATTTTATATGGTAAATCTTTGGTGAATCAAGTGCTGCAATTGCTATTTTATTACTCAAGATGCTTATATTATTTAGTGCAATGTGGTTGGATGTTTGAGATATTAAATATCTTTTAATAGAAAGAAGCATTTTTAATATTCATTCACTTGACACGCATATCTGAGTTCTGTCAGATTTATCGTACTCAAAAGTGAAAGTTCACCCAAAAGTGAAAATTCTGTCATTTACTCACCCTTAAGTTGACGGTAGCCATTGATATTCATAGAGTTTTTTTCAAAGTCAATGTCTACCGTCAACTGTTTGCTTACCAACATATAATATAATTCAAATAATATACTTCAAAATAAAATTTTTAGTGTTCAAAAACAACAACAACAAAAATATGTCACTTACTCACCCTCAAGTTGATGGTAGCCATTGACTTCCATAGTATAGAAAAAAATACTATGGAAGTCATTGGCTACAGTCAACTATTTGGTCACCAACATTCTTAAAAAAAAAAAAAAAAAAAATTATATATATATATATATATATATATATATATATATATGTGTTCAACAGAGGAAAGAAACTCGTACAGGTTTGTAAAAACTTGAGGGTGAGTAAATGATGACAGATCGCCCATTTGTTTTGGGTGAACTATCGCTCATAAATTTGTATTTCTTTTTATACTAATTCAAGGACATTTCCGACATTTCCAACATTACTTGCTGTGTTTTGTTAGATAACATCCTATGAAAGTACCTTTATGATAAGGCTCAGCCAGGAAACATTTGGCTGATATTAAAGATGAAAGTGACAGAAATGTTTTGTGTTTCAGGTTGGTACAGAGGATTTGTCCTCAAGAACCCGAATGCCAAGGTAAGAACCGTCTCTGTCTTTTATCAGTCGTGTCTGTGTCGGATGCTATTTTCTGTTCCTAAAATATCACAGCAACACCGTCAGCCGAAACGCACGGATCAAAGCCAATATCTTGCTTTATTTCTGTCTGTTTGCTCCCTTGATTCTTAGTAGGCTTATTAATTTTTTTATTTTGGTTTATTTATGTTTGTGTATCTGTCTTTCTTATTAGGGCATTTTCCCATGCAGCTACATCCATCTGAAGAATGCTAATATCAAGAATAAAGGGTGAGTTGAAGGAAAGGCTGAGTATTTAGCTTGGTCATTGTGCTGTTTCAGTATTTACTGTAGTAAATCTCCCCCCATGGAAACATTGAACCATACTCGAAATTTGTCCTCTGCATTTAACCCATCCAAGTGCATGCACACAGTAGTGAACATACACCCGGAGCAGTGGGCAGCCATTGTTCCAGCGCCCGGGGAGCAATTTGCGGTTCGGTGCCTTGCTCAAGGGCACCTCAGTCATGGTATCGAAGGTGGTGAGACTGCTGTTCATTCACAATCCCCACCTTCAATTCCTGCTGGTGCGGGAATTGAACCGGCGACCTTCTGGTTACAAGCCCGACTCTCTAACCATTAGGCCACGACTTTCCCTAAAAGATGTTTCCCTAAAACATTTTTTTAATTCATTAAAAATGGGTAAATGCAGTAAAAACATGGTAATAATAAAACTTTTATAAACTGTAAAACGTTAAGATTTTTTCACATTCACTCGTTAGAAGTTGCTGATCAGATACAATATGGTTTAAGTTGAAAAATATTTAGTTATGACTTTTTACAAAGCAACCAAATGACCCTGAATGCAAAAATCGTATACAGATATTGAATGCATTAAGAGTTTAAAAAAATAATTGTGGCAAAACATGACATTCGACTTAATCGATAAAACCAGAAAAATTGCCCAGCCATAATTCATACATCTCTGGCCACATAATTGTTTTAGCTTCTTTCATATTCTGCATCCATACAATATAATTAGTGTTCTGGATTTTATGAAACCATATTATAACATTTTGTTGGTGCACGGACATCTGTTGTGAGGCTTTGCTGCCTGAACATAATGCTAAATAAATGTATCGACGGTGAACAGAAGGAAAGCTCCAGCGCTCCACTGTACATCTGCTTTCTCCTTTGATTAACGAACAGTATAGCATCTGTGGCAGAGGCAGATGAGGTGTATCTCATATCTGTTGCGCTGTGTGCCGCCCACATTTAACTCACAGGCAGTTCGAGACGGTGGTGCCGACCGAAGACTCTGTCATTACGGAGATGACGTCCACCCTGAGGGACTGGGGCGCCATGTGGAAGCAGCTCTTTGTGGTAAATACTGTTTGGGCAAACACAGCAGTCCGCCCACAGCCAGACGCTGGCTTCGTGAACTCTGGGCGCACAGACGCTGTCGGGCGGACTATATTATTTGTATTTAAGCTGTTGTTGCAGGAGGGGGACTGTTTGTGAATTATTTTTACACCAGGTCATTATATTTGAGTGCTACAGCAATATAAACCCCTTATTAAAGCTGTATCGTCAACTTTTCACGTTGATCTTTCCCATCTTTTGTTTATCCCCATAGAAAAATGAAGGAGATCTGTTTCACAGACTGTGGCATGTCATGAATGAGATTTTGGACCTCAGGCGGCAGGTTTTGGTGGGTCACCTGACCCACGACCGCATGAGGGACGTCAAACAGCACATCACGGCACGTCTGGACTGGGGCAACGAGTGAGTACGGTATCACCTGTGTGATGTGTTAAAGCAATAAGGTTAATCACAAAACGCCCGTTCGCAAATATTTCACACAAATATGAAAGAAACATAAGTGAAATCTCAAAATCCAGCTCCACATAAGTTTATTAAACATCAGATAACGTGATTTATGTGAGTATGAATTATATTGGATTCTGCATGAGAGATCGAAACCATTAAGATTAAGCGACAATTAAGCATATTTGCATTCAAATTCTTTTTACCGTAATTTCCCAAAACTTGTCTTTTTTTACTGTAACTAAAAAGTTAGATATTATTTATGAATAAGTATAAATAAATATTAAAATTCCCTACTGTTTAAAAGATTAGGGTTGGTAAAGTTGTTTAATGTTTTTAATAACATTTAAATTGATTTAAAATGCAATAAAATCAGCAAAATTTTGACACGTTATTATTTAAAATAATGTTTTTTTTTATTTATATATATTAAAATGTCATTTATTCTTGTGATGCAAAGCTTCATTACTCCAGTCTTCAGTGTCACATGATCCTTCAGAAATCTTTCTATTATGGTTCACAAGACACGTTTCTTAATATTTTCAATGTTGAAGTCAGGCTGCTTAATATTTTTGTGGAAACATACTTTTTTTAAAACAAATAAGTATTATTATTTACTAAATAGAAAGTTGAAAAGAGGAGTATTTTTTGTAAAAGAAATCTTTTGTTAAAAAAAAAAAATCATACTGACCCCAAACTTTTGAACAGTAGTGCAAGTATAAAATTAAATATGTATATATTTTGGTATTATTTATTGTACTGTATATATTTATTGTACTGTATATATTTTATGCTTGTTTAAATAGGAGTAAATTCATTAATTCCACTAATGATATTCACCACAGAGAATATTGCAAATTACAGAAATACTCACTCAAGTAAAACATCTGGACATATGGACCTGAATGTTCTTCATTTTTTTTTTTTATGTGAAATATAAATTCTTATTTAATTATTGTGATTTATTTGGGGGCCTAAAATGTGTCCAAGACTTTTGTTTGTGAGATTAATTTCTTCCATGTGATTTTGTCCTAACCAGCAGCGATAAGAAGCAGGATCTTGGTCTTTTGCTTGGTTTATAATTCTGCAGTGTTTCGTTTGGTATCCCCGTCCACAGCAAAATCTCAAAATCCAGCTTCACTCAATAGTTTATTAAAAACCAGACACTTACGGATTGGTTTTGATTGTGTGACTATATGTAGCGTTTTCACTTGCAAGATACGGTGAAACGTGTTGGACACAGACTAGTAATGCTGTGTTATTTCCTTCTTTCACAGGCAGCTGGGTTTGGACCTGGTACCCAGGAGGGCGTTCAGCATGGTGGACCCGGATGAAATCAGCGTCACCGAGCTCTACCGTCTGGTACGTCTGTTTTCCTGCCTTCCCACAACAACCGCATTCCTCAGTCTATCAAAGATTTCTCTCCATCCCCGATTTAGCCACTTAATCCCATTCTGTTAAACGCAAGAGGCCCGCGATGAAAGCCTCACGCGCTCCCTTCAGCTCGAGTAGCAGGCCCCATGGGGAAAATGACAGTAATTCTGAACCGCACAGACAAGATACGCCGCAGAAAATTACAGCCGTCATGGATGTTGAAGTCTGGTCGTCGGCCGGAGGGTTGTTGACAGCGGGGAGTCTCTACTGTGATATAATTGAGTTATGTGGAGCATTACCTCGGCTAAACGTGACCTGAAGTGTCCCAGTACTGTGTAATGTAATGTAATATCCCTCCGCTGGCAGTCGGACTCCATTACCGCACCCCGTCTCTGTGGTTTATGTAGCGCTTTTTGCCATCAGCTGCATATGCGATGAAACGCGAGGCGGATGTTTGCAACCTGCTAATTCCTGACGGCCAAAAAATCATTTGAACTCAAAAGTTATGACAGCTTTATTAACAGATCTTGTTTAAACTTAGAACTGGCGTTTATGATGAATGACTGTCGAAGCTAAAAAAGGAAGTTCTTGGCAGTCGTTATTGATTTATTTGGGTTATTTTGTGCTATGATGGTCTAGTTTAGCTGGGATTGAATAGCAGGCGTTTGGTGTGTGTTTAGACTGAGCTCATTACCTGTGACACATACCCAGAGTGCTGTGATGAATAGTGTGGGAGTGAATCAGGTCACACAGTCGCACCACACACACTTTAATTAGTGCTGAGGATTCAGATGTCAACACAAGAGTGTGTGTGTGAAAGAAACTGCGGGATTGGGAGTGGGAAAACATGGCAAGAACTATAAATGCACAGTAAATTGGACTATCTGTATCAGCCAGGGTTATTTTTTATTTATCAGTCTAATTTAGTCAGTTTTAGAACCAGATATCTTGAATGTTTTTTTGTTGGTTTGGTTTGGCTTGATTCATGATAATTATTACCCCACACACGCATTATCAGAGCTCATGTGGTCTTTGTTTGGAGTTCTTGATTTGGAAGTAAGCGGTTTAGAGTCCAGAACCTTCCGTGATCTGACCCGGCCTGCCAAACAAGGAATAAAGTCTTTATTGAAATTCCAGTGCTTTATATTTTTAGCCTATTCATTCCCATTAATACTCTGTTATTTGAGCTTCGGTTAACGTCATTTCTCGCAAAAGAGGAACTGCTGCTCTCTTTGATTTTTTTTTTTCTTCTTCTTTTATTAAGGTACTTCAATATCTTTGTTTTTACTCATACAACAAGAAGTTGAAACCTAGTTTGTGGATGCACTTGAAGTATTTACCCTTTATTATACATGTGACTGTAAGCATTTATTTTAAACTCATAAAATAAATGTTTACTTTTTTATTATTGTATTATTTTAGAAACTATTATTATTTTTTCTCATAATTATAACAGTTGTATAAAGAAGTATAATAATATTTTAGTACTATTACTATTTAAAATAATTATTTCATAATTATTTGTGTGAATAAAAATCATAAATACAGTTGTGTGAATAAAAATGGTTTGACATTTACATAGTTGAATTTTATTTTTATTTTATTTTATTATTTTGGATGCAATCTAATTATTTACCTTTTTGCATACCATAATTATTTTACATGTGTTAGCATCTCATTAAATGAATTACCTTAAAATACAATATTATTTATAATTTATTACGTTACATTATGTTCATGCACTTATATTATTTTGGATGCAATTTAATTATTTATCTTTTTACATACCATAATTATTTTACATGTGTTAGCATTTTGTTAAATGCATTATTTTAATGTATGTCCTTATTTATTATTTATTACAATATTATGTTCATGTATTTAAAAACTACTAATATAGCTTTTTCTGTAATTGCAAACGTGTCATTGCAAAGACCTCCTTTTCTGTTTTGCTGGGGGTTGTGGGTAATATTACCCCCCCGCCCACACACAATTTTAACATTTCTTGGGACACATTAATCCTAATGACTGTCTATTTACTTGAATAATTGCTTGCAAAACTTCCAATGCTAATTATGTGCGAAATACTTAAAGGCTGCATGCCATTGTTTAAGTTTAATTGGTTGCTATCATAATAACTTTATCATAATAAGTATGATAATAAATGAAAGTGTTCATTAGTGTTTGTCTCTGTGGTCCTCATGCATGCACACAGATAGAGCATATGCACTGCCCGTTGGCCTTTTTATATTTCACACCTCAGTGTCCTCACACAGAGATGTGTGATCAGAATGTGGTGCGGTTCAACGAATCTACATGTCCAATGGATGATGCTCCCATGTGAGAAGTGTGTTTGTTACACAACAACGGTGTGAATGTGCACTTAAAATAAGCATGTGTGCAGTGATGTGCATGTGAGTGCGTGTGCGTTTGACATTGCACTCTGTGGTGTCATTGCAAAGAAAGGAGCATATTAACTGAAACAAATTAGATTTGGCTGGCTTTAAAGGAGTCGTGCTGTGAACACGGAGCCACTGGAATTCAATGGAATATTCAGTGCATTTCTGAAGATTTTATGCGCAGCTTTTTCTGCTTTTCTTGGTGTTAAAAAAGAGAAACACAGTGCAAAGTTAGATCTTTACATGCATTGTGTTACTGGGTCACTTTTATGTCTTGCTTTATTGAAAAATGGATGCATCACATGTAATGATTTGTATGTGTTTGGATGGATAGATGGAGAATCGGCACAGAAAGAAGGAAACTCCGACTCCTGTCAGCACACATCACCTGTTTGTCCATCTGAAGAGTCTGATGAGCTCAAACCTGGGTGAAGAGCTGGAGGTCTTCTTCTTCATCTATGATAGTCGAGAGAACAAACCGCTCAGGTGAACGTCTAACCAATCGTTTATACATGCTTATAAATGTATTCAAATGTAGATTTACACTCATACACTACTGTTCAAATGTTTGGGGGCAGTAAGATTTTTTTAAATGTTTTTGAAAGACGACTTATTTTCAGCAAGGCTGCGTTTATTTGATCAAAAATACAGTAAAAGTAGTAAAATATGAATACAATTTATACATTTGAATATATTTTTAAATGTAATTTATTCCTGTGATGCAAAGCTGATTTTTCAGCATCATTACTCCAGTCTTCAGTGTCACATGATCCTTCAGAAATCATTCTAATATGCTGATTTGATGCTCAAGAAACATTTCTTTCAATTATCAACATTGAAGGATTCTTGAGGATTCTTTAATGAATAGAAAGTTCAAAAGAACAGCATTTTTAATGGAAGCCTGTTTCTGCTACAGAATACATTTTTTTTTTTTTTAAAAAAAAGGTAATTGAGGCTTTTGCCCACTTCTGACTTTTTCTTACAAAAGTGACATTTTTTTTCTTGCAATTCTGAGTTTGTATTTAACAGTTCTTAGAAAAAAAATTAGAATTGCAAGATATAAATTCAATATTTTCTTTAATTGCAATTCTGACTTTTTTTCTTAGAATTATGAGTTTACAACTTGCAATTTAGATTTTTTTCTCCCTGCCATGGAATAAAAAAATTAAAAAGGTAATTGCAACTTTTTATCACACAATTCTGACTTTTTTTCCTGCAGTTACGAGTTTACATCTCACAATTTTGAATTCTATAGACTCAGGATTGTGAGAAAAAAATGTTTGACTTGTGAGATAAAAAGTCGCAGTTACAGTTATTTATTTATTTTTAATCCCGTGGCCTAAACAAGCTTTCATAGCGATATTATAATAAAAATTCTTCCTTTTGTGGAAAAATATCCTATTTGTATCCAGGATGTGCTCGTCAGTCATAACCTCATTACATGTACTTCCTCCTGTGTTTGTTCCTGGCCACTGCCAGACAGATGAAAAACAAATAAACAGTTTTCATCAGGGAAACACACCTGCAGTAGAGGCTGTGAGAGCCTACAGAGGGTTGTGTGCGTGTGCGTGTGTGTGTGTGTGTACCTGTTTATCTCATCTAATGGTTAATTACAGACTGTAACCGTCTCAGCAGCTGCTCGCTGGCGTTTGCTCACATTGTCTCAGTGTTTTCCCTCTGTTCATTGATTGGTGTTTTTTCCCTCAGTCCCTGTCTGTAGTCTTGAAGGAGAATATTAATGTGGCTCTGATCCATCACCGATTTCCCTACCTGCTTAGTTGGCTGGTTTCCAGTTAATTATTCATCTTTTTTGTTTCTATATGGAATGGTGGCTCCCGTTTTTTTAGCCTCTGCCAGACTCGCCTGCGGCTTCAAATCTGCTCAATGTCCATCCTGACAGCTCCTGTGGATTTAATCTCACTGCTGCCCAGATTCCCCAGAATCACTAGGGCTGTATCCCAATTTGAATATTTTACACTAAATGCATTTAATGTCCTGTTACAGACAATACTGCTCATTACTGACAATACTACATACTTCTGAGTATGGAATGAACATCTACATTTAGGCATTTAACATTAATATTTGGAGATATACCATGTTGCTGCATACTAGTATTACTTTTGTTTATTTATAACTTATTTCATTTTTATTTCTGCTTGACTGTAATTATATTTGTATCATATAATATTAATTTATTATTTTTATATACTATTTTCTTATTTATAATTGTTTCTTTTTATAATCAATTTTTTTTTATTTTTTATAATTTCTTATAAAGTATATTTGTATCATAATATAATCATTTATTATTTTGATGTTCTTATTTTTTAATTTATTTTTATTTTTTTATTTTATTTTATTATCATTTCTTATAAATATATATTTGTATCATATTATATTCATGTATTATTTTATATACTATTTTATTATTATTTTTATCTTTTTATAATAAGTTTGTAAAAATAAACAAAAATTGTTTCCTAATTCACAAACTAAAAGTTGAATTTTTATTTTATTTTATTTTATTTTATTTTATTTTATTTTATTTTATTTTATTTATTTATTTTTTTTTTACATTTACTGATCCTGCAGCATTTCTTTGAGTGGAGTGATTCAGCATCAGTCCTGGTGTTAGGCAGCTCATGTTACCAGTTATACCCATTTCGTCTAGCGGCGCACGGAGAGTGAATGCTGTTACAAAAAGCCAAGGATGCTGTTTGTATTCATTCTTCTTTAGACAGACTGAATGCTGCTACCAAAAGCCCCTTGTGTGAAGCGTGTGTGAAAGCGTCTATCTGTGTTTCACTTCATTTCTGCCACAGGATGTGTACAAAGTGCTGATTGACAGCCTTCTGGGTAACGGCTCCCCCTCTGTTCCCACGGGAGCGTTTTGTGGCACGGTTAATATATCCACTCAGGCATACAGGGATCACTTTTCCGGCCGTGTCGATTTATCCAGATTTATCCGGAGGGAGACGGGGCCTCGTATCTGTGCCCCATTTGAACTTGTCGTGGTACAATCCCTGGCATCAAGGGAGGAAATATCAAATTCTGGGGCGAGAGGGGAAAGAAAGCCGCCCGTCTGTGTGTTATGGAAATGTTGGCGTGATATCTGCCGATAGCAATATCCCAGTGTCCACAGACGCCTCTTCAGAAAGCCATCGCAGCCCTGCAGCTGCGTGTCAAAGGCCAAAACAGCCTTTGTGCTCCTGCCTCTGGTGATGGGACGCTGGGATTGCAACAATGCGCAGTTATTTACATGGTGTTTGTGTGAAGGGCCTGTTTAATACAAGTCCGTGCATGAATGTGTGTGTATTCCTGAGCGGATTGGAGTTGCAAGTTTTGTTCGATTTGTATTGCCAGCTATTGTTCCTGTTGGGGTTCATTTATAGGGCTGCTCGTCTTTTTATCATGGAGCTGTGAAAGTCATGTAAGTGGATTATGAGATTGGTGGGTGAAGGACATGAGTGTCTGTCCTGTTATTCTCTTGTATTGACAGCTCATGTTTTACATATACATTTCTCTAATTTGCAGGATGCATATATTTAAAAATACAGTGTCGCAATATTTTTTTTCCTCTTTTTTTTTTAATTTATTTTTTGTTTTAGTGGTTTGTTTGTTTTGTGTATGTGTGTGTGTGTTTTATTTGATTTAATTTAATTTGATTGTGAATTCATTTGACTTGTACTTTGTTTTTGTTTTACAAAACATGATTATAGCATAATATTTATCCAATATACATATTATGACCATGGTACATGTACAAAAGCATGTTGTTACTATGATTATTGTCCCAAATTTATCTTTTATTTTGTACAAATTTATGTCCAAAAACCTGGTAATAACAAAGTACATTACCAAAAAACTTAATTTTGAAATTGATAAGTTTTTTGAAATTGTAATTGAAATTTTGAAATCGATCAAGTTAAAATTGATTTTATAAAATTATTACTGTTGAATATGTCCAGAAACATGTTAGTACTGTAGTCCATATAAAAACAAACAAACAAAGAATTACTCCAGTGCAAAAAACTTCATTGTGTTAATGTCCTAAAACATTTTTTATTTTATTTTATTTTATTTTATTTTATTTTATTTTATGTTTTATTTTATGTTTTATTTTATTTTATTTTATTTTATTTTATTTTAATTAATTAATTTTTTTTATTTTATTTTAAGGTTTGGTTTGTCACTTGTTGTTTTGTTTTAATAGCATGTTTTACTTCAAAAATTCTTAGTTTCTTGACAGTTATGATCTGTAATGACAAACTGTTTTATGAGATTTTGCTCATTAAATATTTTATTAGGCAAAGTGAATTTAACAGCATTGTGTCTGCTGTGCCAAAAACGATACAAGCAGTATTTTGTCTTCACAGACATTAAAAATGTAATTGCTTGAGAGCTCTGTGTTTTTAAACAACAGAATAAACTCACTGTATAAACTGAAAGCATTTCTCTCGCTCACTCTCTTTGTTTTGCAGTGAAAGGTTCTTTGTTAAACTCAATAAAAACGGTCTGCCCAAGTTTCCCGAGAAGACTGAAAGACAATGCACACTTTTTGTGGTGAGTGTTGAGATGAAATCACTGCCAGAGTAATCATGCAGAGTAATCTGTGCTGATTAACTGTCGCTGATGTTTTATTCAGGATCTGGGCAGCGGCGACCTGAGAAAAGACGTGTATATTGTGGTACACATCATTAGGATTGGTAAAAGCTGATATTTCTCCACTGAATAATTACTGATGTCAAAGAGCCTGCAGGCGTGTGATGAGCACTGATTGTTGTGTGTGTGTGTGTGTGTGTAGGGAGGATGGGTGCAGGAGAGAAGAAGAACATGTGTAATGTGCAGTACAGACGTCCGTTCGGCTGTGCTGTGGTCAGCATCGCTGATCTTCTCACTGCTGACTCCAAAGATGACCACCTGCTGAAGGTCTATGCGTAAGTGACCCTCCACACACACACACACACACACACACACTGCATAACACCACAGGACTGTGAAATCAACCAAGTTTGACTTCCTGGCATCAGACTTACTCTTTCCCCTGATTGGTCAGATTGGATGAGGTTGCCTAGTCAACGTCATGTTCATGTTCAGTAATCTTCTTCTATGAAAATAAGGGAATTTAAAAATTGTGATGTCCAGAATAAAATTAAATTTGCCATGAAAAATGTCTTGGATGATGACAATGCATGAAACATCTAAATAAGTAAAGATGTGAAAAAATAAAAAGTAATGTACTGAACAAATCATAAATTTTATTCATTTCATTTCATTTCAAACAGTCAGCCAGTGATTTTATTCAGAAAGCTCAAGGATTTGTTTAGTAAATTATTAACACAAAAACTTTTAGGGTTTGGACATTGTATATGCATTTTTCTTTATACATAAAATTCATCTCCTTTTAAATATGACTACATTTTTTTTATCTTTTGTAAAAGAGTTAACCCAGTTTGTGCCATGAAAATGGTATTCAATGATAACATGGCATAAAACTCAAATAAATAAATAAAGGTGTTTAAAGTCATAAATTATAATTCTAAAAATTATTAAAATTAAAAAATTATAAATATTATAATCCAAATTTTAAAAAAAATTCTAATTAATTTTATTTTTCATTTAATAAAGATAATGAGCCAAAATCGTTATTTTCAGAAAGCTATCTAAAGGATTTATTTAGTAATTTGTCAAAAGGAAAACTTTTTTAATCTTTATGTATTTTTTTCATCTCGAGTAGACACTCTTTGTATATAAAATGTATCAGTTTAAATTACAAAAATTCTATTTATCTTTTTAAAACCGGATTTAATTGCCATGAAAATAGGCTTAGAAGATTTTTGTTTAATTTATTTTTATTTTATTTTTTATGTTTTGTTGTATTTTGTTTTGGGTAGCAAGTGTCACTAGCTAATAACTTTCCTTAAGAAAACAAAGTTGTCTTTGTTCTTATTTTTATAGCTTATTTTCTCTATTCCACAATCAAATTTGAGGAAGTTTTCTGTGTTATTGGAGATTTTTGTATGCAATGAATCTATAGAGTTGGTACGGGTACCTGAAATACAAATGGAAATCTAGCTCAACGATCTGTAATATTGTGGCCTACTTTACACTGGACGGCAGACAGATGTGTTTGGTTCACTCACACATTATCAGCTGGCTCGTGGCCAGTCCTTCAGGCTGTTAATATTATTGCTGTTCTTTATATCTGTGTGGCTCTGTGATTGAATCCAGCGCTCTGATTGTCCTTGCTTTTTTGCAGCTGCAACACAGAGAGCGACTGGAGTCAAATCCACGATAACATCATTAAGAAAGTCAACTCCAGATACAACCTCTCAGGATCAAACACAGGTAACCATAACAACCCTGAGATTCAGTCAAGTCATTTATTAAAAACAATTTTCATAAACGGGTCAGAAGTTGCCATGGCTATGACATCACACCATTAACATAAGTCCACCCACGTTTACTTATCAGCATTTATTTTAATGTAAGGAGGTTAGGCAATCATTTGAGAGGTCATTTGCATATATTCTTAAAGGTACAGTAACAGCCTTTTTTATTCTAAAGGTCAGAGAGAGGGTGGAAAATGGTCATGAAAATAACAATTAAGACTGTTTTAGGTGCATGAAACTTTGATAAACATTATAAGTGGACTTCAGGGAAAATAAAACCTTCAAAAGTGTATTTCCCCTTAAATTAAATCCCCCCATTTTCAGTATAATGCTTGTGTACGCGGTTCGCCAGCAGTGGTATCTGGCTGTGGTATAAAGATGCTCGGCTCTCCCAGAAACCTCATTTGCATAATGACTCGAAGTTAATAATTTTAGATCTGAAGAAGCATGAAAAGACCCTCAGGGTGGCTTATCCAAACAGCTACACATGATAATAAATTTCATTCCGGCAGGGGAAAAAAAAAGATATGCACATAAAGAAGCACAAGCATCCAGATGGTAGATTTGCAGCTTTTTTGCAATTTCTGCGTTTTCTGTGAAGAGCTGGTAATTGTACGCAGCATCTTCACATCCGTTGCTGAATAATCACATCGCAAAAGCAGGGAATACGCTAATTATGATGACTGACTCATAGTCAATTATTCACCAAACAATGAAGAGTAATGCTCACAAAAGCTGCATCTTGCTAAATTTCAGATTTTATCCAAACGAATGAAGATATGATTTCTGCTAATGTATGAAATTATTCAATGCAGGTTTGTTAAACGCCTACTCGTGCGGTGGAAATGAGATTGCATCCTTACTATGATACACAGTCATCAGCCATGACGTTTCTATTAGATTAATCTCTACCACATCAGTTACGCTGAGCAGAACAAAGAAACAGCTTTATCAGGACCTTATTGAACATTATGATAATGATTATGATAATGGACTGAAAATAAATTAACTGTACTTGGACTGTAATTATGGAGCAGTGTTACATTAGAGAGCACTGAATATGTATAGTATTTGTCAAAAAATCTAAATTTTGTTCATTTAGAGCCAATGTAATTGAAATTAATTGAATTGAATTGCATTTAATGATTTAATTTAATTAAAAATCATTACATTAGTTTAGTTTATTTTTTTATTTTTTGTTTAATGTTATTTTATTATTATATTTATTTAAAATATTGTCTTAATTGGAGCCGATCTGAAAGGGCTTAGCATTTTAATTGAATTTATAATTTATTTTCCTGTATTTAAACCTAATTTGATTAACATTTTTAAGAAAAATGTTGCCTTAATTGGAGTCAATCTTAAAGGGTTTCACATTTTAATTTAATTAAATTTTTAATTTAATTGGTTAAATTTATTTTATTTACATTTTTATTAACAAAATTGCCTTGATTTTATACTTTTATACCTTGATATCCATAAATGCATCTTACTTATACAGTGCCTTAAATATCTTATGCTTTATGCATTCAAATCATTTGCATAGAACATTTTATTAATCATTGTCTTCTAATTGCTGAGAAGCAAATAGTAATACTTGTTAGTAATGTAACATTTCTATTTGGGTAGGTTTAGATTGGCTCAGTTCCCACGTGCATGCTCTGAATCTGTCTGTGTGATTAATGGAGACGTTGTGCGAGCTCAGTAATTGAATAATTCTCCAACAGTACTTCTCTGACCCTGTGCCATCAAACAGCGATTATACAACATAAAGCCGTTGCCATTGAGTATGTGCCAGACGAGGTTTATGATCAACCTCGGCGCTGCTTCAGAACATCATTAAGAGCTGCAGGAGCACAGACCCTAATGCATGTTTGCTTAGTCATTTTACTGTCATGTACTAATGGCCTATAGGATTGCTTTCCATCCTAAGCCACACACTTTTCCAAAGCTCAGCAAAACTCAGACCTGACTGCTCAGACGACAAGGAAACATTGAGAAACAGGTTAAAAATGGCCGGAAATAGTTTTTATTCATTTTTTGAATTATTTATTTTTTTCACTTTTAAATTTAAAGAAAATGTTGAATTTAAATAATTTTAAATATTTAATTTAATTTAATGTTTATTTGAATTTCAAGTAACTAAAATACTTTCAATAGTTTTAGTGGTTGTTTTTAACTATGTTTTATGGTTTTAACTGCTTAACTGGTGTAAGTAGATGTTTTCCTGGAAAGTTGTGGACGATAGTTGGCGTGGATCATATCATAAATTTTCATGTGGTTAGAAATTTTACAAGAGGCAGTTCTGGGCTGATGTGTGTGTTTTTCGGTACATCACATCACTTTCACATCATTGCATGTGAATATTCATTACCGTTGTCACAAAAGACGCGCAGTTTATCCAAATGCAAACCACTCAGATATTAAGCAGAAACACTGCCAAAACTCTTCTGGACAGAATACAATTAGGCAAAATTGACATTTATCACAACCTCTCAAAACAAGCGAGTCAAGTGTGGGAGGATTATTATATTCAGAGATTTCTAATGAATATGCATGTGCTCTCCAATGAATACCTGTGAATATTCATCATGTGCAGGTGCAGAGTTTTCTAAGTGTCGGTCTGTTGGGTAAAGGTCCATTCATTAAGTGATCGATTCAAGAAAGCTGTGAATAATCATCTGTAATTAGCTCATATTATGCTGTGTTTGTTTAAAAATTAATATGAATTCAATGTGTGTGTTCAATCCAGGTCTGGCGGTGGCGCTCCAGTTGCTGCATGGCGACATCGAGCAGCTGCGGAGAGAATACATGGTGCTCTTCACCAGAGGAGTGTCCATTACCAAAAAACTGGGCTTCTCCGATGTCATCATGCCAGGTGAAAATCATTTTTGCTTAAAAATCGACATATTTTTTGCTTGTATGCTTATATACACAACCATTCAAATGTCTGGGGTTGGAAGGTTTTAAATGTTTTTAAAAGAAGTCCCCTTTATGCTCACCAAGGATGCATTGATTTGATTAAAATTACAGTAAAAACAATAATAATGTGAAATATTATTACAATTTTAAATACTTGTTTTCTGTTTGAATGTATTTGAAGATGTAATTTATTTATGTGATGCAAAGCTGGATTTTCAGCATCATTACTCCAGTCTTCCGAGTCACATGATCCTTCAGAAATCATTCTAATATGCTGATTTGGTGTTAAAGTAACATTTATTATTATTATTATTATTATTATTATTATTATTATTATTATCAATGCTGAAAACATTTGTGCTGTTTCATATTTTTGGAAATCCTGATATTTTTTTTAGGATTCTTTGATAAATACAAAGCTTAAAAGAAAAGCATTTATTTATTACATTATATTTTGTAACATTATAAAAGTCACTTTTGATCAATTCAGTGCATCCTTGCTGAATAAAAGTATTATTTTTTTTAAAATAAAAATTGACTGACTTTTGAATGGTAGTGTAACTTTAAGAAAAAAAATGACATATTAAGCTGAGATTACATTCTCTGTAATACTTATGTATACATTTGACTATCGGCATAAACTCTGGTCCACTAAATAAATTAATAAATGAGTAGTGTTTTGGCAAACTATCAATATTAAAAATCAACAGTGCACAAAATGTTTTAAAAACTGAATTTGTATCTTCACCATTTAAAATTACTTAAAATAATCGATAACAAATCACCTCCTCCATAAATCTCTAAGTGTAGCCTGCAGAAAGTCTCTCCAAACTAACAAAATTAGAAATTTATTTAGAATTTAGAGTTTTTTTTTGTATTTAGAGTTTAGAGTTTATTTTCTCGAACAAAACTTTTGATGCTATATAATTTAGCCTCACTCTACTTTGATCTTCTTTCCCATCAGACTGATAATATCCAGTGTACCTTGACTCCTATAAATTCCACAAAGCCAACCAATCAGACTCTTAACTTGCAAGTTCGAGAAGCTCTCGCCATTTTTGTGTGCGGCATTCATCAGGCAGTCTGTGTGCGTCTGAGACTATTTTCTCTCTCCGTCTTTCCGTTACTGACCCAGATGTTTTGGTTGCACAAGCAGCCTGTCTGCTGCCTCCTGGATGAATGTGCCGTCGCTGGCAGTAACCGTGCCTTATGGCTGCCCGATTTATTATTAGTTCTTTGCTGTAGGCTGATCTTCTTTTCTTTCTCAGTGTGTGTTTCACATATAGTCCAGTTTCCATCTTCCAGGAAACTCACTTTGACTTTTTTTTCTGATTGTTGCTACAGCAACTGTTATATAGCTATTAGTTGGCATGACTACTGGTTTGAATTTGGGTCTTGAAATAGGACTGCACACACTTAAATGCATTACACACACATACAGGAACCCACACTTCCTCTGCTCAGTGGCACAAGTTCTTTGTCCCCTTCGTTTGCATGCTTTAAAAACGTGACCCGCAGCTCACAGTGCATTTTAAAACCGTGCATGCATCTACATACAGTATATCTTTAGTGTCAGGAAATGGACCTGTGCTTGTTTCCTCAACATGAGCGATCCATCATATATATATATATATATATATATATATATATATATATATATATATATGTGGTTGCATTGAACCATTACCTACTTTTGGCCGTAACATTTTCATTTGCACCAATGTGAAAATGTGCATGCAGAGCTGTTAAGGTGAGGGTGTCGAAGCAGGGGTGGACCATGAAAAATTGCAAGGTGTGAGCATGTAAATACACTTCCTGTGTGATAGAGAATGTGTTCATTTGTTAGCGGCCTTAACCGTGAAGTCACAGGATGCACCTGCTGAGGACATTTGGGAGAGATGAACTTTGCGTTTGTGCTCCTTTGTCATAATCGTGATAAAATTTTCCATGTTTTATCATTGGCTCATGGTGCTACACCTGAAGTATATAGTATGAAACTTGCAACATTTTCAAATCATGCAGCTTGTTGAGGAGTGATGTGCTTGCGTTTCTGTTCAATCGATGTGAAGAGCCTTTTCATTCCAGAATCAATTTGACTTCCAGAAACATGAGAAAAAGCTTGAGTCTTATTGGTCTATGGGTTTTTCTGCTGAGCAAACAGCATAAAAATCAATTTACATGATAAAAAATCGTTTGATTTTTATTTTATTTTTTTCCACCGTCTGTGTGAAGGCATCCATTGGGACTTGTGGTTTCATTTTAACATTGAAAATCCATGCTGAAAATGCACTCTTGGTGCAAATCTTGATAAGGGTTCTGGATTGCAAACAGTTGTAGTTTCGATCCCATTTGAAGGTGATTTAAGACCCTCAGAGTCACTGATCAAAGCATTTAACCCATAGTTACTCTAGAGTAGAAACTAAATAGTTAAACTGGGCAAAATGTGTGTTTTGACGAATCCTTTCTTCATACGAAGCTATCATGTTAGATATGTTGTTGTTGTTGTTGTTGTTGTTATTATTATTATTATTATTATTATTATTATTATTATTATTATTTTATTTTATTTTTTTATTTAGTCAAATATAAGAGTTTGTGTGTGTATTTATTTATTATTATAAATAATTATAAATAAACAAACATTTATATATATATATATATGTATATGTATATGTGTGTGTGTGTGTGTGCAAATTATTTTCATTATTTATTGTTATAAATAATAATTATTATATATATTTTTTTCAACTCTAAGTTTGTGTGTTTGTGTGTATTTTATTTTAGTGCTGTCAAACGATTAATCGCGATTAATCGCATCCAAAATAAAAGTTTTTATTTACATAATATATGAGTGTGTATTGTGTATATTTATTATGTATATATAAATACAAGCACATGCATGTATATATTTAAGAAAAATGTGATGTTTATATATTAAATATATTTATATAGAATATAAAATATAATAATATAAATATATAAATGCATATACATGTAAATATTTTCAAAATACATA
>JAFVLL020017960.1:0-16746 GCA_021397915.2 Tor tambroides | reverse complement strand
AAAGAATGTGCTGCAACGTCTCAAGGATGCTGGATTGCTGCTAAATGAGTCTAAGTGCCAATTCAGAAAGCAGAGTTTAAAATTTCTGGGACACATTGAGACTGCACAGGGTATTCAGTTGGATCAGGAACATCTCTCTGCAATACTCGATGCACCTGCACCATCGGATGCTGTCCAGTTGCGTTCACTGCTGGGACTCCTGTCATGGTATAATTAATTTATTCCCAACTTTGCTTCTGTAGTGGCACCTCTGCGTGCATGTCTGAAGGCTGAGAGTGGATTTTGCTGGTCTGATGAAGCGCAACACAGCTTAGCAGAGGTTAAAAAGCTACTTATACACAGTCCTGCCCTTGCACTATTTGACCCGGGGCTGCCAGTGGTCATTTCCACTGATGCATCTGCTTACGGACTGGGTGCTGTGTTCTCACAATTATGCCCTGATGGACAAGAACGCACTGTTGCTTTCGCATCCAGGACGCTCACACCAGCCGAACAGAAATACTCCACTGTTGAAAAGGAGGCTCTAGCCTGCGTGTGGGCAGTTGAAAAGTGGAGGACATACTTGTGGGGTCGCAGATTTACTTTACGGACTGACCATCAAGCCTTAACCACGCTGCTGACCACAAAAGGGACTGACCGAGCTGGTATGCACATAGGGGCTGCTTGGTTACTCTGTTTTGACTACACAGTTCATTACCGTGCTGGATCTGAAAACCACACAGCAGATTGTTTGTCCCGCCTGCCCCTGCCTCTTACTTCAGATGCAACACCAGATGCTGAACCTGAATTTGTTGCTTTTTGTTTAGAGGTACTCGACTGGTGGTACCGGGGGTGCTGCGTGAGTCACTGGTCCGCATTGCACATGAGGGCCATCAAGGACTGGTAAGGACAAAGCAACGTCTGCGGGAAATCTATTGGTGGCCCAAAATGGACACATTTGTAGCAGACAAAATTTCTGCCTGTCAGTTGAGCCTTTCCTTGGATAAGACTGCTAAGACTTCTGCTGCAGCCTGTTCCCTTGCCTTCTGCACCCTGGGAAAAACTGGCAATCGACATTGTCGGCCCTTTTGAGACTGTTGACATGCTCTTATACTCACTATTACAGTAAATGGCCCGAAGTAGCCTTTACTGCATCTGTTGCAACAAAACAGATGACTTCATTTCTTACCTCCGTCTTCAGTAGACACGGCAACCCAACAAGTATTGTGAGTGACAATGGCCCTCAGTTCACTTCACCAGAGTTCGCTGCCTTCCTGAAAGAGGGAGACATTAAGCATATTCGGACAGCAGTTTATCACCCTGCTGCAAACGGAGCCATTGAGCGCTTCCACAGAGTGCTTAAGAGTACAATTCAAACAGCAATTCTCCAGTCAGCACCATGGAAAGCAACAGTTACTGATTTCCTGCAGATTTACCGAGCCACACCACATGCTGTCACTGGTGTATCCCCCTTTGAATTACTTCATGGCCAAAAAATGCGTACCCGCCTTAATGTTCTGATACCTCCACCTTCTGCCCTTGATCCTACACAAATACAGAAGTGTGTTTTGGCACGGCAAGATCTCATGAAATCTCGCTTTGATCAGACGCATCATGTATGTACTGCTTCTTTCCAAAAAGGAGATAAAGTGCAGATAAAAAAGCCAGTGCATGTACCAAAAGCTCATCCAAAAATCTCTTCTCCAGTGGAGGTGAAAGAAAAGGTTGGATACTACACCTACCTCTTGGACGATGGTAAGAAGTGGCATGCGTCATGTCTCGCTCCCATGCCAGATAATGCACTGGATAATGGTCGTGCCACCAAAGCTGAAAGCTTGCATCCTTCTCATGGTTCCTTGTCTGGAAGCTCTGGGCCTTCTAAGGCTGGTCCACTGGAGAAACGTCAAAGTAGAAAGCCAGTTTGACTGAAAGTTTGACTATGTCTCTTAAACACAGACTTTTGCAACATACACATTCGCGTGAATATTCAAGTACTGTTATACTGTTCTTACTGGTCATTTGAAATGTGAATATTCAAGCACTGTTATAATGTCATTATTTCTTATTTAAACTGTTCTTACAATAATTTACTGTGCTGCTTAGTGTATGATGTGGGAATAACAATTGTAATGATGTTTATTTCTATTTTGTGAATACTGTTTGTTATAGACTGAATTCGTTTAAGTAAGGGGAGAATCTGTGATGTTGTTACAATAATGCACCACTAGAGGGCACTAATGACACACAGTGAGTTAATGTTAAAAAAGAGTTGAAGAATGTGCGTGATTGCTGTACATGTGCGATCTGTTCCAGTGCTGTTTACAGACTACGATTAAAAGTTATGTAAGGATTATGCTTGTGTAATTTCATCTACATAAGACAACACTATAGCTCATGCCCTCCATAGCATTGTCTGTAAGGAAAATCGATGTGACGAAAGCATCAGAGTTGATCCCCATAAGGTACGTTTTCTCATCTTGGAATAAATTCTAAATGTAAAACCATAGAGATTTTAAAATGCATCAATGTAATGGATTTATTACTCTGCTGCATCCTACTATAAAATATTTATACAGTCACACCCATTTGAGTTCTAATTATTCAACAAATTGTAATCACAGCTCAGTTTGATTTTTTAATGTACATCATGCAGGTTTTTGATCAGCTCAAGCAAGTGAATTTTACTAAAAATAATTATCCCGTTTCATTTGACACCAATGGAGACCCTGTGGCCATATATGAACTTGTGAATTGGCAACTTCAAGAAGACAGTTCAGTTGATTTTGTGACAGTGGGTCAATATGATGTATCCAAGCCTAAAGGTCAAGAATTTAGTCTGAGCAGAGCTATCATTTGGTATGATGGCGATGAAAAGGTATAAAGTGTCTTCTAGACTGAGAGTGTATTACAGTACCCCTGAAAATGGTTTTAAGGGGCATTTTTAAATTTTGATGGTATATGTCCTCTTAACCATATAAAAATGGAATGTCTTTCATTGAAACAATTCATTTGAATAAATCACTATGCAAGTACTGAACAAACATAACTAGACAGCCTTGAGTTGGTTGGTTATGTATTATGTTATGTATGTATGTTTTATTTTATTTTATTTTATTTTTGTTGTGTTAACATAAGCATAACAAAAAACAACAGAAAGAAAAAAAAAAGTCTTGGTTACTTTCTGATTCTGATCCTGTATGTAGATGTTACCTGCAGGTGCCCGTGTCTGTGTGCAGTGAGAGCTGTCCTCCAGGTACTAGGAAGGCTGTGAAAAAAGGAAGACCTGTCTGCTGTTATGACTGCATTAACTGTGCTGAAGGAGAGATCAGCAATGAGACAGGTACTTTGATTGGGTTTATGCTGCTGGATAAATCACACATATTTCTGGGCCAATCACATAAGAGACGTCATGATACAGAAAAGGGAAAATATTTAATATCTAATCTATTTTAAAACACGTACAAAAATCTTAGAAATTTACTTTGCATTTACACTGGTCATCCTTTTCAAAAGTGTAGTGTATTTCCTTCTTGAGGATTAGTGTATGTGTGCACCTTTTGTAATAGTTGTGTATGTCCCTCAATTGTCTTGCATGTGAAAAGATGGATTTACAATCAAAAACCAAAGAATGTGCAGGACCTGGAGTATTATTTCTGAAGAACAGTGGGCAGTTTAACTGCTTAGGACAAACAAGAGGCTCAGGAATAGCTATCACAAAACACAAAAACAGTCATTGATTATCCAGGTAGTAATACACAGTTTTAAGACTCAAGGCTATGTAAACTTTTGAACTGGTTCGTTTAATTTTTCTTTTGTTTTGTGCACTTTAAATAAACATCTGCTACATTAAATACTGTAGCTTTTCAGGGCAGTACTAAATTAAATAAACAAATAAATAAATAACACCAGTTCTTCTTATTTTTTAACCATTAACATTTTGCAGATTCTGAGATGTGTATGTAGACTTATCACCAAACAGCATATTAATGTATTTTTGATGCATTACTAAATATAAACAGACATCAGCACCATATCATACACTTTTGTTTTTCCACTGAGTTGCTCTTTCGTAAAACAGTAGTTTGATCAGAAGCATGTCTCCATTTTGTTCCCGTGGTTCATGAATGGCTGTTATGCACTGATTTTTTTCATCTTCTAGATTCTTTAGATTGTCCCAAATGCCTACCTGAGTACTGGCCCAATAATGAGAAGGACAAGTGTCTTCCTAAACCAGTGGAGTTTCTCTCCTGGGATGAGATCCTTGGGATTATACTGGCTGCTTTCTCTGTTGCTGGCTCTTTAGTGGCTTTGAGCATAACTTTAGTGTTCTACAAAAACAGGACCTCTCCGATAGTAAAAGCCAACAACTCAGAACTAAGCTTCCTGCTTCTTTTCTCAATAACTCTGTGTTTCCTCTGTTCACTTACTTTTATTTGTCGGCCCACTGAGTGGTCCTGTATGTTGCGTCACACAGCATTTGGGATAATTTTTGTCTTCTGTATCTCCTGTGTTCTAGGGAAAACAATAGTGGTGTTAATGGCCTTCAAAGCTACACTTCCAGGAAGTAATGTCATGAAATGGTTTGGTCCTCCTCAACAGAGACTCAGTGTTTTGGGTTTCACTCTTGTACAGGTCCTTATATGTGTGCTTTGGTTAACAATATCCCCTCCTTTTCCTTACAACAATATGCAACACTACAAAGAAAAGATTATTCTAGAATGCAATTTAGGATCAGCTATAGGTTTCTTGGCTGTACTGGGTTATATTGGCTTACTTGCTTTCCTTTGCTTTGTTTTAGCTCTTCTGGCACGGAAGCTGCCTGATAACTTCAGTGAGGCTAAATTCATCACATTCAGTATGCTCATATTCTGTGCTGTATGGATCACCTTTATTTCAGCTTACGTCAGCTCTCCAGGAAAATTTACTTATTTAAGCTTTGGTCTGATTCTCTGTATTTTTGCTCCAAAGTGTTTCATTATTGTATTTAGGCCAGAGCAGAATACCAAAAAAACACCTAATGGGTAAAGTACCATCAAAAGCCTTCTGAGTCACACAACAAAAGCACTGCAGAGGTGCACACAGTAATTAATATTGAACGTCATACCGTGCATCTCAATAAATTAGAATGTCGTGGAAAAGTTCTTTTATTTCAGTTATTCAACTCAAATTGTGAAACTCATGTATTAAATAAATTCAGTGCACACAGACTGAAGTAGTTTAAGTCTTTGGTTCTTTTAATTGTGATGATTAAGGCTCACATTTAACAAAAACCCACCAATTCACTATCTCAACAAATTAGAATACTTCATAAGACCAATAAAAAAAACATTTTTAGTGAATTGTTGGCCTTCTGGAAAGTATGTTCATTTACTGTATAAGTAATACTTGGTAGGGGCTCCTTTTGCTTTAATTACTGCCTCAATTCGGCATGATCAGTTTGTGGCACTGCTAAGGTGGTATGGAAGCCCAGGTTGCTTTGATAACGGCCTTCAGCACATCTGCATTTTTTGGTCTCTTGTTTCTCATTTTCCTCTTGACAATACCCCATAGATTCTCTTTGGGGTTCAGGTCTGGTGAGTTTGCTGGCCAGTCAAGCACACCAACACCATCATTTTACCAACTTTTGGTGCTTTTGGCAGTGTCCTGCTGGAAAATGAAATCAGCATCTTTAAAAAGCTGGTCAGCAGAGGAAGCATGAAGTGCTCTAAAATTTCCTGGTAGATGGCTGCGTTGACTGGACTTCAGAAAACACAGTGGGCCAACACCAGCAGATGACATGGCAGCCCAAATCATCACTGACTGTGGAAACTTCACACTAGACTTCAAGCAGCTTGGATTCTGTGCCTCTCCACTCTTCCTCCAGACTCTGGGACTTTGATTTCCAAATGAAATGCAAAATTTACTTTCATCTGAAAAGAGGACTTTAGACCACTGACAAACAGTCCAGTTCTTTTTCTCCACAGTCCACGTAAGACGCTTCTGACGTTGTCTCCGGTTCAGAAATGGCTTGGTAGCGAGCGTGGTGACTCTTCATGCACTGACTCCAGCTTCAGTCCACTCCTTGTGAAGCTCACAAGTCTTTGAATCAGCTTTGCTTGACAGTATTCTCAAGCTTGCAGTCATCCCTGTTGCTTGTGCACCTTTTCCTACCCAAATTCGTCAACTTTGTATTTAATATGCTTGATACAGCACTCTGTGAATAGACACCGCTTTCAGTAATGACCTTCTGTCACTTACCCTCTTTGTGGAGGGTGTCAATGATTGTCTTCTGGACCACTGCCAAATCAGCAGTCTTCCCCATTATTGTGGTTTCAAAGAACAAGAGATACCCTGAATTTATATTGTAGGGATGGTCATTTAATGAAACTCAAATATAAATATTCTAATTTTTTGAGATTCTGGAGTATTGACTTTCATGAGCTGTAAGCTCTAATCATCAAAATTAAACAAAAAAACTTTTGAAATGTTTTACTTTACATGCAATGAATCTAAAATATATGAAAGTTTCACTTTTTGAAATAACTTACAAGAAAAAATTAACTTTTTCACGACATTCTAATTTGAGATGCACCTGTATATCCGCATTATGGATGGCACTGGACCTTAAAGCATCAATGGTTATTTTTTGTTTGTGCTGTACGTGCAAATATATATATTAGTGCTGTCAATCAATTAAAAAAAATTAACTAATTAATTAGTCGCACATTTTTCTAAAATTAATCGCGATTAGTTTTTAAATATACTTTTATATTGCAATAATTTCGCATTAAATCTTCAAATGTACAATGTGCAAACAACATAAAGACAGTATATTTTTAATATTTCTTTAATGGCATCTTTTTTATGATTGTAGGCCAGCATCACTGATATCAGTACTACTGATGTCTCTATAAAATAGTTTTTTCCCCTGAATATTTAACCATTGACTGTAGCCAGTCAGCATTACAGTATAATTTAGATCTATAAATTTTAACATTTATTAGACTTAACTTCTAATTTAAGTGAACTTAAAACAATCATCACATGAACCTATTATAATAAATTACATATTTAGCTACTTGTGCCCTTCAGCAGAAATATACAGAAAATGAATACTTACCAAACACTAAATTCTAAATTAAATATAGATGAACCCCTTAAAGCTATAAAAGTTATTGATTTCCTCTTTTTTTCTTTGGTTCTTGGATTAATAGACATCACAGCAGCTGGTTATTAGCTTATTTGCCTGCTATAGCTTTAAAAGCTGCTGCTGCTGAACGTGACGCGGATCTGACATGCCTTTTCTGACCCACTTCAGGTCTTAAAGTCTCTACTAATGAGCGGACGAGTTGAATCGGGTGTTTTAGATGAGGGAGACAGTGCTGGGGTGCCTCAGGACAGTTTTTAAAACCATTTCAGAGACATGTGACGCATATATAACATATTGCATGCATGCACGCAGTTTTAAGGTAGCTTTAATCGCCTTTTTGGTAACTTCATGCCTTAACTGACGGCGTAACTAGGGCATTGCATGCATGTAGGTTCTTTCGCTGTTTGATATGAAATGATACAGGCTACAGCGCGCGCCGGCACCTTTGTGCATGTATTTGAAGAGCGCACGCTATGAGCACAGTATCTTTTCCGCGCTCGTTTGACTCGCGCCTGGCGCGGAGGCGAAGTTAGAGCGCGTCTGAAACGTCTTCCATTTGATGTGGTCATAAAGACGTTCTGCATCTAAATAAACGCAATCCTTTTCAAGAAAAAAGAGACAGAGGCAGCAGTTGCGAATGGGGTTTCCAACCCTAGCCCCGCCCCTGCGTTAATTATGCTAAAATATTTTTTAAATTGCTAATCAGAAAAAATAATCGCATGCGTTAACGCGCTAATTTTGACACCACTAATATATATATATATATATATATATATATATATATATATTAAAAATTGTTTAATAAATAAAATTTTATATAAATAATAGTACTAGTAGTTTTTTTTTTAATAATAGTGTTTAATATTGAGAAATGGTGTGTGTGTTTGTGATGGTGATTTTAGTTACATTGTTCCGCCATTAGATGGCGATAAGAGACTGTTTTTATGAGTCAGCAGTACAGACTTTTATGTTGAAAAAGACTCAGACGTAAGTTTTTACTTTTAATAACAACTTGTAAGACGCAACCAACAAATGCACTGAGCAGCGCTGTCAATGGAAATCACCCTTAACAGATGAAAGGATAGTACGACAAAGAGCCTGTCACTTTCCTCAGTGGACATTCAAACTAATGTTTTATTGCGAATATGAGATTATGCTGAAGAATGAATGCTGTATCTGATGCAGGTAATCACACTCACTGAGTTAATCTCTCTCATAATACTCTACTACACATAATACACTGCTTTTAATACAGTAATATAATAAGCTTTTAAAGAAGCAACTCAACGTTCCTTTGTTACTAGTTCTAAAGTGACGTTTTTGAATTAGTAATGGAGGCTTGGGCTCAGCTGTGAAACTGTCAACTGTCAAAAGAGGGCTGTTAAACACACTCGTTGTTGTTCCTAATTTATTTACACACTCGTGCCATCAAACTGTTATGCAATATCACGCTCGTAGACGTGAAATATGGCTGTATATCGGCACACTTTGTTTACCTACGGCACTTGGTCTGCGGCCTCGTGCCTATGGCCGAATCACAGCCATGCCGATATATAGCCATATCTCACGTCTACTCGTGTGATATTGCTCATATTGCAAATTCTGTTTTCAGTTCTTTTTGCATGTATGTCAAATTGGATATTTGGGCTATAAAAGGCTTTTTAATTATTTATGTCAACATGGTTATCAAGTGTTAATTATGGTTACACACAACAATAAAATACAGAATTTTTACCAAAATAAATTTGGTAAACGGTAGTAGTGGCTCCTATATATTTACAAACAATATAACAATCATAATCAAACAATATGATGAACAGGAATGGCATATTGACAGGGTCACTGTCATGTAAGTTAATAACATTTCATTTTGACATTTTTCCAGTCATTCCCTTTTTAGTATTTAAATCAGGCCTTAACAGAATTACATAACATTTAGGTACAAAAATACAAAACAGAAGTCCAAAAGCGGAAGCAAGAATGGCAAATATCTCAACAGCCACTGTGTATTTCCCTGGTGAGCTGTTGTATGCTGGTATAAATGAGATCCACACAGCAAAAAATATAAGCATACTAAATGTAATGAGCTTAGCTTCGTTAAATGTATCTGGAAGTTTCCTTCCAAGGAAGGCAAGGGCGAAACACATACAAGAGAGTAATCCAATATAGCCCAGCACCAGGTAAAATCCTAGCGGCCACACATCTTTACATTCTAGTACAATCTTACCACCCTGATAGGATGTGTTTTTGTAGGGGTAAGGAGGTGCTAGTGCCAGCCAGCAAGCACACAAGATAACTTGGCCTGTCGTGCAGCAGCAAATGAAAACCTTTTGCTGTGGAGGGCCAAATAGATTTAGAGAAATGGAACCAGGCATAGTGGAATGAAAGGCCAAAAGCACCACAATGGTCTTGACCAGTATGCATGAGATACATAGAACAAAGCTGATCCCAAAAGCAGCTTGTCGGGCACGGCATGTCCATGGTGAGGGCCGGCCCACAAACACCAGTGAGCAAAGGAAGCAAAGTTTGAGAGACAACAGCAGTAGAAAACTCATCTCTGAGTTGTTGGCCTTAACTATGGGTGTGCTTCTAAAAAGGAAGAAAATCACTGTGATAACAGTTGCCACAGCGACTCCAACAAGAGACAAAGATATGAGAATTATTCCCATGATTTCATGGTATGAGAGAAACTCCTCTATGCCAGCAACACAAGAAACCCTTTCGTTGTTTGGCCAGTAGTACTGGGGACACTTGATACACTCAGTAGCACCTAGTAGACAGAAATGGACACTTTAAGTCAACCAGATTTCCAAAATGTATACAATGTTATTACACAACTCTCTGGAAAAAATCTGTTTTGGAATACTTGATTTCTTTATTCAGAATATTGATCGTGGCATTCAGCAGTCAAATGTTTCCTAAAATTCACAGTCATCCATAATTCTGTACTGGTTAGACAGGTCATAACGGGTCAGGTGGGTCACAACTCAAACCTCCGTTACTTTATTATCACATTGCTGTCTTGTTCCATATTATGGTGACCGGGAGGGGACATGTTCACTTAGTTCACTTGGTTCACTTAATTTTGTCATGGCCAAGACTTATTAACTCGTGGGAATGTGATATGTCGTAGCCACAAGATCATTTTGTCAAGGTAACAGCATCCTCATGTCGTAGCCATGAGATGTGAAGTCGTGGCCTCAAGATCCTATGTTGAAGGAACAACATCCATTTCTCGTGGCCATGACTTCTTATGTTTAGGGAATATGTTTTTCTTGTGGCCACAAGTTTAATTCGTAAACAAACATGTCAAACTGATGAAGATGTTTTCTTAATTTGCCGGTGCATTTTCTATTTGCATGTGTTTTCTTAAGTTGCAGCACATTGAGCTCTCTCGGCCACCGTACTCAATGCTAGATCAATTGTCTTTTTTTTAATCTTATAATTTACTATTTTTTTTAGCAGAAGTGTTAAGATAATTCCATTCATCCATTCTCCAAACCACTTGTGGTCACAAGGCTTTAAGCTAATACACAGTTAGAATTATACAATCATTTATACTCAAATCAATATTTTAAGTCCATATATTTATTTATTTGGTGAGTAGCCATGTAATAAGTGAGATACTGGACAGGCAGCTGGTCATTATCACAAAATAAAACTGTCCACATCGGTGTCCTGATCAGTTTATTTGGTGATAATGTGTAGCTCCTGATGATAGATAGATAGATAGATAGATAGATAGATAGATAGATATTTACCTGAGATATTGCTAATTTCCCCTTCAGCACAGGGCAAACAATCAAAGCAGCAGACAGGCTGTCCTGGTCGAGTGGCCTGCCGTGTTCCAGGGGGGCAAGGAGGGGTGCATAAGGAAACAGGAACCTACATAGAAAACATAAAATCAGGATACTAATAGCTAAGAGCTTCACAACTGTTTGCCATTCAAGCACAGGCTCACCTCAGAGTGTCCCCCTGCCCACTGAATTAACCCCTCATCTATCCTAAGCTGCTGTCCATGTGGGGCAGATCCATCATAGGTGCCCACCATCTGAAACTGGATTGTACCTCTGTCATTTTTCTGCCAGTTAATTATGTCATAGAGGGGCACAGGCTCTCCGTTGTTGTCAAAATACACCCTCTCATTGAACTGGTTTGTAAAATGTACTTTCTTCAGGTAGTGAAGGAGCTATTGAATCAGTTAAGGCAAGCAAAAAAATAAATAATTTAAAAAATCTAATAAAAAAATAAGAATTTTTACACATTTTATAACACACACACACACACACACATATATATATATATATATACATACACACACACACACACACATACACGATTATTACCTGCCATGGAGAGAAATTTGATTCAGTCTTGCAGATGTGATCTGAGCTTTGTTCCTTAGAACCACATTGTAACAGTTGGTGTAGGGCATGAGCAATAGCATACACTGCTTTATAGACATTGTATGAAATTCTCACCCTTGATACATCAGTATAGCTATTCTCAGTCTCCATTAAATCCTCTGAACCAGTACAGAGTGATGACAACTCGGAATCACCACCATCCTTATAACCTAGCCTACATCCAAACAGTTCCTCCCAAAACATGTTGGTGAAAACAGATTCAGCTCTAGGTGAGGGTCTAACCCTGAGGAGAAACTCAGCCAAGCCTGGAATAGTGGTGCCCCTAAAGGCAAATCCCACTGTTCCAGCCAGGACAGGGTGAAGCTCAGGGATAGTGAGAAGTTTGGCTGTCACCCAGGCTTCACTGGCCACCCATTGCCTCCTTGTTAGATTTCTATGAGCCGTTTCAACCAAGAGCTCCAGCAGCTGTCCTTCAGTGGCAAATGCTATAATCACTTGTGCAGTGGAACCCTCCAGGCTATTAAGAATTGCATGTATTTGTGCCTGGGAAGGTGCTTTGGGTATAGTGTGGTGAAAGGCTATACAGCCACCAAGTCTTTCAAGCTGCTCGGCAAAGGCCTGGATGCCATAGTGACTGTAGTCGTCATCTGTGCCCACTGTACCTACCCAGCGCCAGCCAAAGTGGGAAACCAACTGGACCAGTCCCTGCACCTGAAATACATCACTGGGCACAGTACGCAGGAAAGAGGGGTATTCCTTCTTATCTGTGAGACAGGTGCAGGTCGCAAAGTAGCTTATCTTGAAAGACAAGAAAGACAAATAGAAAAAAAGTAGATTAAGGGAGATGTGAAAGCATGGATTTGTCTGATTGTTTTTGGCAGAAGGTTTTTTTTTTTAAATTTCTCTCTCTCTCTCTCTCTCTCTCTCTCTCTCTAAAAATTGTCCAATAAAAAACATTAAAACAATGTACAGAAATATGCCTTAAACATCTTTTGCTGCACTGATCAGGTTATAGATGCTGATCTTTTATTTATTTTTTTATTTATTTTTAATTTTTTTCCCTAGAAGATGTTTCCCTTTTTTGGTGCTAAAAACAAGTATGTACAACCTGGGCAAATGATAACATATTTTTGACATTAGCTAATTCGCTGCAACATATATAATCAATAGTATGCACTAGAATCAATAGAATAAATAGTACTGAAACCCAGAGGAAAGCTTATGAGTAACTTATTATAGAGATGATGCATTCAAAAGAAAAAGCTAAAGCTGTTGATTTATTTCTTTTTTTTCTTTTTGCACAATCATTAATAAAACAAATAATCTGGCAACAATTGTTATTCAATAATCAGTCAAGATTTGACAGCAGAAAGGCACGTGAAGCAGCAGCTGAAGCTGGACGTTTGTACAATATGTAACAACACCAAAATTAGTTTATAGCACTGGTAATTTCTGATTTGTTTTTATGAGCATTAAAGGTTTCAATAAATGCAGGTTCTTTGAAGACACAACATGAAAATAAGTGTTAAAATGTTCCCAAAGCAGTTTGCACAAAGTAGTTTGACTATGTTTAATAAATAATGTTAAAAAGCTCACAGTTATGCTTTTTGATTATAACTTTTGATTTTTATAACAGCAGCAGATGGAAAAGGTTTTGACTGAAATTTCACACAATCGTGTTGTTTAACAAAGAAATAAGTGAATACATAAATTAACAGCAATAAATAAATAAAATAAATATCTGGAATTATCATCTCTTACAAGATTCTTTCTCGGACTCTTACCAGTGGAATTCCAAATGGACCCAAAGTTTGTGCCACAGCCCGTGTGGGCGATGATGATGCCAGACCGATGACAGCTGGCACTGGGGCAGTGGAAAGGCATTTGGCACTGTCATCAGCATTAGCCTTTGTTTGACTGGAGGTGCCGTTCACCAGGAAAAGCATGCTTCGCAGACTGGTGTGCACATGATCACAGCTATCCAAGATCCGATAACCTAGTGTCACTCCTGGTAATAAACTGGAGTTACTGTTAATTTCTTCAATGGCAAACACCATTGTTTGGACCCAGCGGAATGCACGAAAATCAAACCTGTTGAAAAGATGAGGAGAGAGCAAACAAGGAGACAGCTGGGTATAGCAGTAGTGAGAAGTTAACAAACAGGCTTATTCTGAGGAGAACAGTTCACAGAAGTGATAAACATCCTTCTTTTACCATAATAATACAGTAAATGTTATGGGTAACAAAGTGTGGATCTCATTCACATTACATTTATTTACGCTTATTTTAAACCAACTGGTATTTTATTTTATCTTTTCATTGCTGTTCTTCATTATCTGCATGTTGTTTCACACACCCGCTGCACTCTTGATGCTGTGGCCGTTCAGAGTAATTATGGTCAGTTTCCGGGGCTATATAGTGCACGGGAAACAGCCCTCCAATTACAATATCACCATCCTGTTCCAGTACTGGTGGATCAAAATCACCCAGTGTCCAGCACCTATTGTCCAATGCATTGCAGAAAACTACTGAGAAGTACAGCAGAAGCAACAGACCAAGTGGTACCAGTTTAGTCACTGGCATCTTATTGGCCATTTCTGAAGCTTTCAAATCCAACCATGGAAACAGCTAGTGAGGACCCCATCCAGAATGTCTGGAAGTCTAGAGTTCTCAGTTATAAAAAATGTGTCAGGATGCCAAACGTAACATCAGATGAGACTGGCCAATGATATGCATTGTGGGTGGAGTAGTTACTTAGGTCATGTGATTTAACAGTGCTTCAGATCAAGGTGCCTTGAAATGTATTAAGGATCCTAAAATAGTGGCAAAGCATCACATTATGAATGTTATCATTACCAGCTTTGAATTGTGTAACATTAAAACATTTCCATAGGCTACAATTTCCCTGCAGATATGCTATAAACAACCACTTTTTTTTTTAAATATAATTTAAATTTAGAACAGAATAATTATTTGAAAGCTTCAAAATAATTGGATGATTAGATTATCATTTCATTTAACCTCTTATTGTATGTGGATTATATTGAAAATGATCAAATTATCATTCTGCAGGAATCATGTGAGTCAGGACGAAGTGTGTACAAGTGTGTCCTGAGACACAGCCATGGAAAATTTTCCTCTGTAGAAGACAATTAATTGGAGCAAATTTCCACACATCACAGTTTTAAGTCTGGATAGAACACATTCAGGGCATTTTTAGAAAAAAAAAAAAAAGTTTAACTATGAAAACTCCTCCTCCTTGGTCTTTAAAAAAATGACTGACATTGAATGTCTGAATTCACCACTTCTATGAAAATATGATAATATTTTGTAATTTTCATTTCAATCTGGCTAATTCTCAAATTGTTCATCGTAAACAAATCAGAAAAAAAAAAAAGTCAGAAAAACACTATGGGGATTCAAATCAGAATATGACTTTCTGTTACGGAATATGTCCTCTGTAGTGGACACCAGGGCAAACAGCATGTTTATTAGGGTTGCTAAGGTCTTGATCTCATTATTAAACTTCTTTTTCATTACATGTTGCCCCAAAAACATATTAATATGCAAATTAGATACAATGTAAAGAAAGGGAATACTCTTTTATGGTCATGTTTACATACATATTGCAAATTAGAATATCAAATAATTATGTAATATCTTTCATAACATAGTTCAGAATCATCTTTTTGTTAGAATCATCAAAAAAAACAAAAACAAAAAAAAAACAGTCCTGATGTCCAGAGAACATAGTATAAAATATAAACTATAAAATATATTTCTCTCTCTCTCTCTCTCTCTCTCTCTCTCTCTCTCTCTCTCTCTCTCTCATTTGTTTGTTACTTCGATGATAAAGAAGAAAGGGCAGACTGGTAAACACTCACTCACAGAACTACTGTTAGCCCCACCAGGACTATTCCAGCTCTTTATGAAGGGCAGTCTATGTGCATTTGAGAATGAATGTCTGTGTATTTTTTATATGTTTGTAAGGGATGTCGAGTAGGTAAAGGTTGGTTTATCCCATAAAGTGAGAAATGACAGAGCTTGTCATTAGGTGACTGCCATCTACTGGATGTATTAAAGAACACACTCTCCCACCCAACTTTTTATTCTTTTTTTATTTTTTGTGCATTAGAATCACAATCCCTTTTTTGAGAACTGAAAAGTTAGATTTGTTAAACTATTACTATTAACATAAAATAAGCCTACCATAGAAAGTGAATAGCACAACATTACATGGTCCCAGTTCTCTGTAAATTGTGACCATTTAATTTATTTTTCTTTTTAAACTTTTTTTCTTCTTAATTTTTTTGTTGTTGTTAAAAAAAGAGAATGTTTATTGCTAGAAAATAACAAATATCACACCTCTGAGTTTTAAACTGTAATATATTGGTAACTGTGTTGCATTTATTCTATTCTGTGCAAATTCTGAAACAGAGAAAGTGACACCCAGAGTGACGTCTTTCTTAACGCCCATGTGACACCACCTGCTCTATAAAACAGTGCTGACTTGTCATACATTAATGAGTCAAGTGGGTGTATGAGAGAAAGTAATAGAGATGTGGATCACACTATATTTATGTTTTTATCTGTCCTTTACCTCTATCTCTGCATCTTCAATCACCAGGTCAGGCTCCTGTCAGCTCCAGGGACACTTCAAGTTGAAGGGGATGTACCAAGATGGAGACCTTATCATTGGAGGCCTGTTTGCGTTTCATCTCATCACAGTGTTCCCAGAACTGAACTTTAAAAGAGAACCGGAACAGTCACATTGTGAGCGGTGAGCTGGGGCTAAACGGATGGCAAAAAAAGGAAAGGACATTTGAAAGACGAAAGAAGGAAACATGCAGAACAAAGTCTATGTTTTTATTTATTTGATAGTATTTTTTTTTTTTTTATTCGTTTAGAGCTGATTGTCTAATGAAAGGTTTGCAATGTGTTGAGATGAGAGAGATCAAGAGATCGTATCATGATTTTTTATTTTTTATTTTTATTTATTTATTTTTTTTATTTTTTTTGTGATGATATTCTGATATTCTTTGGGGTAACTGAATGTAAACATTGTGCTGCCTTTTCTAGATTCTATATGGCAAGTTTCTAGCAGGCACAAACTATGGTATATGCCATAAATGAGATCAATAACAATCTTAACCTGTTGCCTAACATCACCCTTGGTTATCATCTGTATGACAACTGTGTGAAGCATGGACTGGCATTCAGGTCTGCAACCGCCCTGCTTAGTGGCACAGAGGAGACCGTGTCCGATTTCAA
>JAFVLL020017959.1:0-20920 GCA_021397915.2 Tor tambroides | reverse complement strand
ATGTCTGCAATGCAATGAGCACTTTGTAGGATGAAAAAAAATCACTGGATTTGCCAAAGCCGTCAAGGTTTGTGGCTTAAAATCTTCTGAAATAAGCACATTTTTAATAAGTTTACCAGTTGCTAATATAGAAAAAAAAGACTTAATTTGTCCAAATCTAGTTTGCTTATTTATCTACGTCTGTATGAACTGATTGTTTTTGATTAGCAAATAGTGAATGTATTTAATATATTCATCCACATTTGATTTCTCAGTTGATTTATTTATTTCATGAATGATTTCTCAGATGCTTACTGGGTGTCACAGTTGGGCCCCAGAAAACTTTGGAGGAGACTTTCTGGAGAAGGATAAAGCTGGTAACTTATTCCCTCTATCTGAAAAGAAGGAAAAGTGTCGCCATTTGTGAGGAGCTGCCATGGAGAAGAGACAGCAAGTCACATGCATAATCACACACAGTCTGTGGGAAATGGCAGTTTGCCGTCAGTGATATTGGTGAGGAGACAGAGGGGACCTCCATCTGGGGTCTGAAATCACTTTTATTTGTACATCCATTGACCAGTCAGCTAAGCCTGGAGTGTGTTATTGTACAGAGAGAAGCCCATTTATACTTCTGAGGTCCACCTGTTCCTCTACAATCAAACAAGCTCGACTGAAGCAGCAGACTGGAGCAACATTTCACCGAGAACATTCTCATCAATATCAATATCACCTTGTCAAGTCACATAACCACTGAGGTTACATTGTGGCAGAAACACTGACTCTACATTAACCCACTTATTTCACAGCAACCTACCGAATAAAACACACGGATGTGAAAAAAGCTAAACTGTCAGGCTAATTGGGTATCTGTAGGCTATGTAAGCGAACCAAAACAGGCATTAATGGTCAATATAATGAAGTTTAAATGACATATATCATAACATGATTTTGTAGGAATAGTAATCAGGTACTAACTCCTCTCCCGTGGCCTCATAGGATAGTAATATGTCCATCAGATTCACAATCTTGCCAGAAGTAGTAGGTCTTGCATGTACTTTTGCCTATTATTTTATGAATGCTATGAATCCAGACATACGCTCTTCACATAATTTTCGCTTACTATATATAGTAGCAAGGAAGAAGGATTGTTCAGATGCAGAAATAAATTTAATTTGCATGGATTGCATTAGTGCCCACTCACATTTCAGTGCCATTGGACACCCAAATCCACTATAATTTTATAATTAATACTGTTTTGGTGTCACAGAATGTAGTTTTAAGAGGCAAGAATGTAGTTGTTTAGACTTCAAATATGTGGTTTGTTAATAAAGTTAACGTCTATTTGAATATTTGCTTCAACGTTTTCGGAAAACATGGGTAATGTCATTATTCACCACGATATTCCGCTGTTAACATGATTATTTTCAAAAATAAGTCGAAATTATGCGAACAGATGGCTTCAATAAAAGCATAACCTATACCAGGGGTTGGCAACCTGTGGTACAAGTGATAATCACTGGCACGTAAGCAATAAGGAAAACTGTATACCGAAGTACATTTAGAGGTGATCATTTGTCATAGTCATACTGTCTGTTGGGATCTATAAATACTAATAAATTGTGGGAATTAACCTGCACTAATTTACAGATGTGCATGGTACAATTTACAGATACAAATCATTTGTGTGACCGCTAAGCATACGAGGCGCTTCAGATGTCAAAATGACTGAGATGGCCAATCAAATCAAAGTAGGAGGGGTCTGTGTCTGTGTCTCTCTCAATGAAGCCGAGTTTAGTTACATCAAAAACAGCAATTTTACCCTCCTCATTGCTGAGAAATATAATGTAGTGATTCAGTACTGAATTCGTGGGGCGGACACATTTCTGAGCTCCAGAATATTTCTGTGTGTACGCAGCGCGATCTACTATCTCTGTCAATTTATTTAAAAATGGTATTTGTATAATAATCAAATGTAGATTTTTATCTGAAAATTTTAAAATGCTTATGCACTGTATAAATACAGCATGCATTTAATCAAAGACGGGGGGGGGGGGGTATTGGCACTGTGGTTAACCCGAAAAAAATAAAAATGGCACTTCATGCCCAAAAGGTCGCTGACCCTTGGCCTATAACATTGATTAACAACTGCAAGCTCACAACAGGCCTGTCTTTAAATGGTTATAAGTTATTGTTTAAAAAAAAAAAAAAAAAAACTTTCCTATGGAGACTTTTCAGCCGACTGTTAGGCTACACATCTATTTGACCAATCAGAAGCAAGTTTTCCAGAGAGCCATATAATAAGTAGGCTCCATATGACTAACACCTACACAGTGGTAGGACAGCACCATATCAATCGCTTCTCCTCATTAGCGTGATGTCTGGGAAAACATTTAGCATGACATCTCTCATTCAGTGTCTGTAGGACGGATTCCTTTATTCCGTCCTCTCTGGCAGCCTCGCAGCAGGCGGGCGAGGAAGGGAGGGCGGGAGGAGCGGGCCGGTGGCGCTCGGCTCTGTCTCAGAGCAGCAAGCACAGTAATTGAAAAGTGCAGAAAAGAATTCCTTTCAATCAGAATGTGAAGGCTGCAGCTCATTGTACCTCCGCGGCGCATATCCAATAAGAGACGCAGGAATTACTATACAAAACACGCCTTGTTTCGCAGCAAATAACCGCCAAGGCCTGTCACGTCTGACACGGCTCTGTGCAGAAATGTTTTCTTAAGCATGTCTTTCTTCCTCCTGTCTGTTTCCTTTCCCTTTTCGTTCTCTCTCATTCTGTCTTTTATCGTGAAAGCATGCCGTAAAAGAGGCACTCAGATTGAATAAACAATTTTTCTACAAACGCAGCACTTCCTTCATCCTAAAACCAAGACAAACAAATTCATCTTTGCTGCTGAAAGCATTAAGCAGCAGCTTTAAACGCTTATAAATCCCACAATGCCAATGTACACGCAGTACTTTGGAGTCTTATGCAAATTAATATCCGCAGTGATTTATGAGAAAGCCATCATTTCATGCGAAAATGAGGTATTTGTTTAAGTGCTCGGCATTGATGAACCATTCAGGAGTGTGACAAGAAAAATGACGAATCCTTGAATAAATAACCTTCAAAAAATCTTGCAGATGACTGATACATCTTGTTAGTTTTACGTATCTCTCTTCCTCGGTCTTCTCATTCTCTTCTACCCGATTCTCGTCCCCGGTGAACCGGTGAATACATAAGCTGTCAGAAGACTAAATAAGGACCTGATGCAACCCAAAGCAGGCGTGCTCACGTGCTTCTAGCGTCATCTGTCGGCGACTGAAGGAACTGTTGTCTTTGGGCACATTGCAGGGACGTGTGATACGGTTTGTAATTGCACTGCCTCGTAGGGAACAGCTGTGTTTCTGCATTTGATGTTCGCTATTCTTTTTAATTTAAATAAATTTGCAGCAATTAATGAAATGCCTAAACTAAACAAACCGGTAAATAGCGCCCATTTGTTCACAGAGACAAGTTAATAATGAAAGCATATGCTAACACGGGATAAACAATCACTCATCTCGCTAATGAACTAATACAAGCATTTAACGTTCAGTACTAGAAGCTAGGTGATTCTTTTTGCTGAAAAAGAAAAAAAAAACTAGTCGGCTGGTTTTAGCTGGTCTTCCAGCTTGGTCATATCATAGCTTGTTTGCAGGTTGGTCTTACAGTGGCGTGCGGTGGTGTTTTAAAATGAGGAGGCAGTTTTATATAGATATATGTGTATGTGCACGCGTGTGTGTGTGTGTGTCCCTGTTACACTTAATGTTGTCACATTTTCCTGGGTACATAAATATTACATAAAAAAGAGAACAAATATAATTATATTTTGTATTTTATTAATATTATTTTTTGTTTTTTTTTCCAACAGGGTTAGTTTAATTTTCGTTGACCAAACATTTAGTATTGCGTTTAGTGCAATGTTTAGTTTAGCAGTAAGCCTAACTAGCAGACAGAAACAAAATAACCATAAACCAACCATTTGGCTTTTTTTTTTTTAACTGATCACTGACACTTCATGTTTTCCCTCATTTCTTACCTTAATGTAAACACTGCCAGTAGTCTCTCTTCATGGTTTTCATCTGTTCCATTAAGATCAATAACATGTTTTTTTATTATTATTATTATTATTTACAAAAGCAGGATCTTTGCCCTCAAATCAGCAGTTAAAGTCTGAATTCTGTGGAAGAGAGATGACGGATAATCTGAAACCATTAATGAGCTTCATCATGTGTCTTTGTATGTCACCAAATGTTGGAGAAAATGTCCATAAAATGACAGTAAATGATGCCAATTTTTAGGTAAACTGTTCCTGTAACTTTCACTTCAAGGCCCGCTAGTTTAAAATAGCCTATCTTCCTGGGAAATTTGTAAAGAAATCTTTGATGGGAGTGAAGGTTATTATTGGCAATGCTTTGTATTCGTCATAACCACAGAAAAACAACTCCAGAAAAACACAGAATGGAGGAAAAACTCATTATATTCTCGCTGTAGTACTTCAGTGTCACCCTGCTAGATGTTTGAGTGAAATCTCACTGAACCCAAGAGAACTTCTAACTCCTGCTTCTGTCTGTGCTGAAGTCGAACCTGCCATGATTCTCCAAAAGATCAGTCAGGCTGTTCCTGTTCAACAAACCTGTAATATGCTTCTCATCTCCTCATATATCTAACAGAAGACAGAACGGCTGAGGTTGGAGTTGGTTAACTTTGGTTAGCGTTGCAGGAACAACCAGGCTTCACAAGTTGAAATCTCTGACAAAGCTCTGCAACCCCAGTTTAATTTAGCCAATTTTGTCTTATTTTTTCCAGAAAAATTTTAAGCGGTAAGTTGAATATAATGTGCAAGAGGTTACTCTTGTATTACATCATGAAGTAAAAATAGATTTTACAGAAGTTTCCTTCATTTTTTAGTTATCAGAAAGGAGACACAGTAAGGGAAAGACAGATTTTGGTAGTGACATCAGAAATAATAACGGTAGGTTGCTCTAAAAAAAAAGTGTATTTGTTCTCATAACACAGAGAAGAGTTTGTAAAATTTTGTTTACAAAGTCCCTACAATACCTTAATTGCATTTATGCTCTCGGGTTTAAATGAATGCATTGAAGCAAGGAAATATAAACATATTAGTCTATAATAGTGTATTTGCTAGTGCAGACAGTGTACATTTCTAATTAAGCTACTCAGGTGCAAATGCAGCACATCTGTTGATAGTAATTATATGTGTTCACTGAACAGTGCGCAGATGAGATTACTGCCGTATTATGTGATACACTAATGATCACGTCTTCATGACCAAATTCATTTGCTTCTCACTGGTGTACGAGCTTTATTCCTCAAAGAAACCTTGTTTGTGCTTTGCGGCGGATGCTCTACTCTCCAAATAATTCACAGCAGCTGAAGCAAGAAAATAGAATAGCATACGTCCTTAACAAAAGTTTCAAAGTCATGACTTTTATTTCACTCTTATATTGTGGTTTTGTTTTTCTATATGATTTTTGTTTTTTCTGCTATAAAAGATTTATGCATTTAAGTGGTGTGTATGTTACTTTCTGCGACTCCATGTAATGCCATAAATAGTAATTTCTCAAAAATTGTAAAGATTGCGGCTCTGTCACCTTGTCGTTTAGCCAGTGGTGTGAGCTTAGAAAGGTTTGTCCAAACAATGGTAGACAGGAGATGGCATGGGTTTAAGTGATTTTTGTTATTCCATTTTGTGTATTTACAATGATGAAGAAATTATATATTTATTTTGCAATGCAAATCAATGACAACAAATGGGGCAGAGAGGTGTTTAAGCCAGCGTCTCAACTTGCACACTGATACGAAACAATAAAATTATGCTTCACAGTTTGGAATATTATTTTTTTTTTAATGTTTTTGAGTCTCTTATGCTCACCAAAGTTGCATTTATTTGATCATAAATACAGTAAAAACAAGTAAATATTATTACAAATTTAAATAACTTTTCTAATTGAATATATTGTAAGATGCAGTTTAATTCTGTGATGGCAAATTGCATACAGTTGTTTTAATTTTACAAAAGATTTATATTTTAAATAAATGCTTTTATTTCAAACTTTCTATTAATCAAAGTATCTTTAAAAAATGTATCATGGCTATTGATAAAACTATTGATAATAATTTATATTATATTATATTATATTATATATGATAATAATATTATTAGTAATTGAGTACCAATAATAATTGATAATTTTGCAGCAAATCAGCATATTAAATTATTTCTGAAGGATCATGCACTGAAGACTGGAGTAATGATGCTGAAAATTCAGCTTCGCATCACACGAATAAATTACATTTTATAATATATACCGATACAAATCAGATATTTGGAATTGTTATAATATTTCACAATATTACTTTATTCAAATAAATATTTAGCAGTCTTAAGAGAAGTAGGCTAGTTAGCAATCTTAAGAGACTTTTTAATGATAAAATCATTAAAAAAATAATAATAATTGTTTCAAATATTTTGTTAGCCTATACAGGCCTAAATGTTATTATTACATTATATTATATTATATTATATTATATTATATTATATTATATTTATATCTATGTTCATAGAACAAACAGCTACACAGATTTGAGTCTGATCTTTTTTGTCTGTCTGAATAAAGCCCAAGAGTCCAGCTCTGAGCAGCTGAAGGTGGCCAGCAGAGTGGGTCTCTACTTCCCAATGGCCACTGAATGACAGACTTACTCTGTGGGCCATAAGTAGGCCAATTAGTCTTTTTCCATAACAGAGGACACACTCCAGTGAACAGGCTAGACGCGAATGAAAGAGGGAGGCCAAATGGTGCAGCCTGTGTGTCGTGATGACAAATGGGTCCATCGGCGCGGACTTTAATCCTATTAAGAACAGCTTGAGGTATCGGTTTCTAGTGAGCAAGTTTAAGGAGGCCCTATTCTCTAAAACCACTCCAATGGCCATGCTGTGGTGAACATAGTTCAATATGTTATGACATTTGTCCAGTAGATGGCACCAAGGGACCAGTTGTTTGAGAACAATTCATGGCCTATGGAGACTTTTTTGGTGTGGTTAATGTCTGTAAGTCTGTGCGAAAACGGAGAATAGTGGAGGGAATGTAGTGTGGAGTCATAAAGTTTAACAGAGCAATTCAAGTCTTGCTTTTAATATTTTCTGGTTTAGTTTGCTGTTGATGCTCTTAGATACGTTGTAAAACATTTTGTTAAAGAAAGAGTTCACTCAGTAATCAGTAAAATATTGAAAGTAAAATATTCCCTAAATGTAAAGAGCACATCAGCTCTTATGTCATGAGCACAACAGTATTACCCATTATGAACCAGTTTCAACAATAGTACAAAATATGGTACACTCAAGCTAATCTTTCCACGATAAATTTGGTTGGTTATTTAATATATTTTATACAACGGTTTGATAATCTGAGCTGCATTACCTTGTGAAAAACAAGTAAGCTTTAACGTATTGAAGCTGTATTGTATTGCTCTTCAGTTGTACTTCAAATATTAGGTATATAAAAAATTGTACTTGCAGACAATTTAATATTAATGAAATAAAATGCCACTTAGTGTACTTAAAAAACAAACAAACACTTGACTGTTTCTTAAGACATTTCAGTGCACTTTTAAAAAGTACACTGTAATAACATTAAATTAAGTTTAACTTTCACATATAGTACATATGTGTGCGTGTGTGTGTGTGTGTGTGTGTGTGTGTGTATATATATATATATATATATATATATATATTAGTGCTGTCGCACATCGTGATACATCCAAAATAAAAGTTTTTGTTTACATAATTTATATGTGTGTACTGTGTATATTTATTATGTATATATACATACAGTCACATACAGCATATATTTGGGAAATATTTACATGCATATACATTTATATATTTATATTCTTATATTTTAATTTATATATAAATATATTTAATATATAAGCATAACATATTTTTCTTAAATATATACATGCATGTGTTTGTATTTATATATACATAACAAATATACACAGCACACGCACATATATTATGTAAACAAATACTTTTATTTTGGATGCGATTAATCGCGATTAATCGTTTGACAGCACTAATATATATATATATATATATATATATATATATATATATATATATATTAGTGGTGTCAAAATTAGCGCGTTAACGCATACGATTAATTTTTTCTGATTAACGCGTTGAAAATATTTAACGCAATTAACGCAGGGGCGGGGCTAAGGTTGGCCACCCCATTCGCCTGCCTCTGCTGCCTCTGTCTCTTTTTTCTTGAAAAGGATTGCGTTTATTTAGATGCAGAACGTCATTATGACCACGTCAAACGGGAGACGTTTCAAACACGCCCTGTAACGTCGCCTCCGCGCCAGGCGTGAGTCAAACGAGCGCGGAAAAGATACTGTGCTGTAGCCTGTTTCATATCAAACAGCGAAAAAGAAACTACGTGCATGCAATGTCCTAGTTATGCCGTCAGTTAAGGCATGAAGTTACCAAAAAGGCGATTAAAGCTGCCTTAAAACTGCATGCATGCAATATGTTATATATGCGTCACATTTAAGAACATGTCTCTGAAATGGTTTTAAAAACTGTCCTGAGGCACCCCAGCACTGTCTCCCTCATCTAAAACACCCGATTCAACTCGTCCGCTCATTAGTAGAGACTTTAAGACCTGAAGTGGGTCAGAAAAGGTAAAGAGAGTTGTGAGAAAATAAGACGCATGTCATATCACGTCACGTTCAGCAGCAGCAGCTTTTAAAGCTATAGCAGGCAAATAAGCTAATAACCAGCTGCTGTGATGTCTATTAATCCAAGAACCAAAGAAAAAAAGAGGAAATCAATAACTTTTATAGCTTTAAGGGGTTCATCTATATTTAATTTAGAATTTAGTGTTTGGTAAGTATTCATTTTCTGTATATTTCTGCTGAAGGGCACAAGTAGCTAAATGTGTAATTTATTATAATAGGTTCATGTGATGATTGTTTTAAGTTCACTTAAATTAGAAGTTAAGTCTAATAAATGTTAAAATTTATAGATCTAAATTATACTGTAATGCTGACTGGCTACAGTCAATGGTTAAATATTCAGGGGAAAAAACTATTTTATATCAGTAGTATTGATATCAGTGATAATGGCCTTCAATCATAAAAAAGATGCAATTAAAGAAATATTAAAAATATACTGTCTTTATGTTGTTTGTACATTGTACATTTGAAGATTGAATGTGAAATTATTGCAATATAAAAGTATATTTAAAAACTTTAATGTTAGGTGGAATTAATTACTCGTGATATTGCTTTATATATATATATATATATATATATATATATGTATATATTAATAATCTGTTGTCCTGCTGTAAAGAAGTGTGCTTATTTTTATTTTGATGAGTTAACTAACATACTGTAGTGTGTTATTTGATAGTATATTTAAAGTGTATGTATTTTATTTGTTCTTAATAGCTTTATCATTAAAAATTGGTAATAATATATATATATATATATATATATATATATATATATATATATATAAACATTAAGCAATATCACACGAGTAGATGTGAGATATGGCTATATATCAGCACAGCTGTGATTTTGAGTGCTGTAGTTAATCACAGCATGCCAATATACAGCCATATCTCACATCTACTCGTGTGATATTGCATTTATACAAGGCACGAGTGTGTAAATTCTTAAGCAACAACAACATAGTGTCTTTAAAAACTCTCATTTTTGCAGAACTACTTCCTTCTGCCACGGATTCGAATCTGAAGCTGGCAGTTTAACAGCTGAGCCCAAGCCTCTGTTACTAATTCAAAAATGTCACTTTAGAACTAGAAGTTGTTTCATTAAAAGCTTATTTCATTACTGTATTAAAAGCCCACTGTATTATGTAGAGCAGGGGTGCCCAATCCTGTTCCTGGAGATCTACCTTCCTGCAAAGTTCAGCTCCAACCCTGATCAAACACAACTGAACCAACTAATTAGGATCTGAAGGAGCACTTGATAATTACAGACAGCTGTGTTTGATCAGGGCTGGAACTAAACTTTGCAGGTAGGTAGATCACCAGGACCAGGATTGGGCACCCCTGATGTAGAGTATTATGAGAGAGACTGACTGAGTGAGTGTGATTACCTGCATCTGATACAGCATTCATTCTTCAGATTAGTCTTATATTCACAATAAACATTAGTTTGAATGCCTGCTGAGGAAAGCGATATCATTGTCGTACTATCTTTTCATCTGTTAAGGGTGATTTCCGATGACAGCACTGCTCAGTGAATTTGTTGGCTGCATCTTACAAGGTTTTGTTGAAAGTAAAAGTAATTTCCTTGTTTACAACCCTCTTTCAGTCTTTTTCGATCTAAAAGTCTTTACTGCTGACTTATAAAAACAGTCTCTTTTCGCCATCTAATGACAGACCAATGTAACTAAAATCACCATCACTAACACACGCACAACGTTTCTCAGTATTATTTATTGAATAATAATATTTAATAAACAACAACAACTGCCATCATAAAAGTTGCTAGGCAATTCAGTCAAAAGTACAAAGGCAGCGCTCTGATACACAGCATTGAAGTTAGCCTACAAATAAAACGTGATAAGAGTTTTCCCTCAGCCAAAACGATGTGCTCTGGAACAAAGAACAGATTAAAGGCAGGGTAAGCAATTTCTGGAAGCCAATGTTGATATTTGAAATCACCAAAACAAACACGCCACTACCCCAAAAGGGTCTCGCCCCTATTTTGATAGATCCGCCCCACATATATGTAGCCTACGCAACCCAGGCAACGATTAGTTCTGTGAAACATAAGCCGCTTTTCCACCAAAATTACCTGGAACAATATGTCCCAGGAACTTTTTCCCCCCTCAGACCTGTTGCTGTCTGCATTTCCATTGCGGTCTAAACTACCGAGAAGATTAGGCAAATAGTCTGGTGACTTAACGTTAGGTCTGCACGTGTTTCTCAATACCAGGTATGCAAATTTCGGACTTGCGTCCTCGGTAGTTCGGACTTCACGAGTTCGACTCGGGAGTGTGAACTCCCGCGGATGGAACGACGCAAATCCGGTAATTCTGCAAAGAGCAGCGTACTTGATAACGTCGGTCAGCTCGCCTTGGCTGCTGCAATCTTCCTCACTGTATTTACAGACGAACTATATCAAACACCACTGCCTCTTTTCATTTTTATTTAAACATATTAATAGCCGCAGAAATGTGTTTCAGGGAACGTACATACATTACATTACAATGAAACGAAATATATCAAACATAGCCTGTTTTAATTTTCATTTTAACATATTAATAGAGCAATAGAATAAAGACCAAAGATTACCTGTTAGATTTACCCGAAACAAATTATATCTTATGTTTAACCACTACAGAGACATCAGAGCCAGCGGCAAATGTCAGAAGGACTAGCCGAGGTTATGCTCCTCTCTTCGGGATACATGAGCACTGAGCGCCCGGTGATCGCGTGGAGCTCACGTCTCCGAAATCAGCGAAGCACATTCTCAAATAGGCGCTGTTTTTATAAATAAACCGCAGATTTGAGTTTTAAACAACTACATTCTCAGCTGAAATACATGCGTCCAGTCTAGGCAGGCTTTAGCTGTTGCGTCGCGGAGCGTCCGGTGTAGATACGGTGTTACTCACCTATCGGGAAGAAACAAAGCAACTTCGGCGTCCGATCGCAGGCCTTCCGCTCCTTGAGTTCTCTCCACGCTGGAAAGCTGATCCGATATTTACACGGGTCCTACTTCTTGCCTTATCATTACGCAGTCGTTTTCCTCTTTTTGTTTTTTATCCGCCATCTCTATCTTTCTGTCGCTCGGCTCGGCTGTTCACTGAACGCTCTCTCCATGCCCCTTACTGCTGATTGGCTACACGTTTGTTTTGGTACTCGGCCCCGACTCAGTTTTCTAAAACATTTTTGAAAAATTGCATACCCTGCCTTTAATGAGACCAAAGATTACTCACGAGATTTACCCAAAACTAATTATATCTCATATTTAACCACTATACCAACAAATTCCAGAAGATCTGGCCAAGGTAAGGCTGCTCTCGGCGAGTTCATGAGCAAAATTTTCAAATAGACGTTATGTTTATTAACAAATCGCAGATTTTAATTCTAAACAAGTACAAGTAAAGATTTGGCTATCCGCCATGACACTCGCTGTGAGAAAAAAACGTAAACGGAGTGATACAAATGGTGAAACGGTTGGAGTTACGACAAAGAGCCTATCGCTTTCCTCTGCGGACAATCAAACTGATGTTTTATTGTGAATATGAGATTGAGCTGAAAAATGAATGCTGCATCCGATGCAGGTAATCACACTCGCTCAGTAAATTGCGCTCATAATACTCTACTCCAGATAATGCACAGAATAAAGCAACTCAACATTTAACTGTATTTCCCTACATGTAAACATAAACATAGAGCCATATTAGTGGGATGTACATCATGTGCCATTAAATGCATTTTTACAAGAGCTTTTCTGAACATTTGCAACTTGCAATTTGCCTGCTGTTAATCGATGTCTGACTCTAAACCATTCACAGAAAAAGCTGAGAGCTGTGACATCATTGTGCATATATGCAAGGTTCACAAGCCCAAAGTGCACTTTTGAACTTTGTCTGCCCACCCTTTTATAGAGGGGTGGACCACTGCCAAGTGAGCGAGCAGCATTTGGTCACTTCGGTCTCCTCCCACTTTATAGCCGCTGTGCTGAGATCAGATGAGAGAGCAACCCTGCAGACGCCACGCAGTCGCATTCTGGGGATAGCAGCTCGCACTGGGGACTCTGCGATTGAGCACTTGGCCCTGGTCAAGCAGAGCCGAAGAACTGGAATTGAACTCCCCACCACAAGCCTGATTACCAACAGATCTACGTCAGGGGTTGGGGGTCCCTCAGGAGCATTTGTGTACAGTCTCATCATTGCTTTGCGTGATCAAAATAACATCTGAAATGTCATATATGCGCCTTGCACATTTGTACTTCAAAGAACATCTCTTTGGCATGCGAACAATAGTTTTTGCATCTAGATCTATTCAATCTGCCAGCCAAATTCAGACCGTTTGAAAACGTCAGAGGCCAGTGTGTAGTTGCCAGTTAACTATCATAACCAAATATGAATGTTAATTCGATTACACACATATTATAAATTGGTAGCATGTTCTAACTTCCTTATCATAAAAAAATAAATAAATAAAATAAAATAAAATAATGCATTTGCCCAAGGATTTCTTCCAGGGGTTTGTGGAAGAATAAGATAAGATAATGTTATATAAGATAAATTAATATTTACAGATTTTTACATTATTACAGTTTCAGTCTGTATCACTTTGTAATCATTCTGTCAATCATAATAATTTGAATATGTCAGGTATTTTTTGTCTTCAGGTTTATACATCTTACTGGACTGAAGCATCTTAGGTTTACTTGATTATCCATACATATTTTTTTTTAGAAAGAAAAAAAAATAAATCAAATTGAGTATTAAATAATATCCATCAGGCTTTTGAGGAATGTTTATTTGTTCTTCTCTCAATAATCATTGTATGGCATTGCATTATATGTTTTGAGCTTTGATCATAAAACTTAAGCATCATCTTAATGACATATTATTGGAATATATAGAGTGACAACTGATAATTATATGCATTTTATGTAAGTAATCTGATATACAGCTATACAGATCTCATTAATTTATATCGCAAGCTATTGTCCATATAAATAACAGCATATGCACCAAATTGCATGTTTTTCCATTTGGAGCCAATTTGTGAGCTGTTTGTTTTTCTTCCCTGAGTTTCATGTTCTCCAATATCCTACTATATGATCATGTTATTTATTTATCCATCCATCCATCCATCTTCTCCATTTAAAAAAAAAAAAAAATTGGATTTTTATTTATTTATTATAGCTGTGCGTTTGTTGAATGAGCACTGTGCTACGTGCGAACTGACTGCACTGTATTTTATGTATAATCATTTTTGTTTCTAACTGTTCTAAATTAATTTTAAATCAATTTTTAAATCATTTTAAACGTTTTTAAATTTTTATTGTTTTACAATAAAAACAACATTTTATTGTTGTGATTATTATTTATTTATTATTATATTTTTTATGATTATTTTACTTCCTTTTATGCAAAGCACTTTGAATTACCATTGTGTATGAAATAAATAAACTTGCCTTGCCTTGCCTTGCCTTATTTATGTCTGGCTTTACAGAGTACATCTTCAGATGATAAATATCTTCCAGATAATATTTTACACACACACACACACACACACACACATATATATATATATATTTATTTTTTATTTTTTATTTTTTTCTTCACAGTATTAATGGGTCTTTGTATGTGAGCATATTATAGCTGGCCATTATAATTTAGGACAGGGGTCGTCATGTGTGAGGCTCTGTGTCATCAAACATTTTGATATGAAGTTATACATTTTCTGAGATTCATTTTGCAAGGAAGGTTCAAAATGGTGCTTTTAGGAGGTGCTTTGATTCTTTTTCGGATCTTATAAGCTGATTTTTTAATTTGCGATATTCGTATAAGAGTGTTACTGCTCTAAGAGAATGACAGCTGCTTAGTTACTTGTTATTAGTTATTTGCGGATCATCTCTCTGTCTGGGAGGTTGAAGAAAGGAGACGCACGGCCTTCACACCCTGGCACATGTTCCACTGACCCCACAGGCTGCTGCATCAATCCCCTCCAAAACTCACCCGCCACAAACCATAATATTTTTCCCCAGAGCAGAGAGGGCAGGCTGGTGGACCCTCACACTCCCCCGGTCCGCTCTAGAGACAGCGACTCCACCTGTCAGAGTTCAAGAGTTAATGCCAAGAGCTTAGAGGTTGTTTCCATAACGACTTGAATATAACTTTTGCTTTCTCTGCCACACAGGGCTGTTACATGTGTTGAAAATATCAATCAACAGCCTGGAAGCTTGATGTATTACCAGAAAGTGAGAGGATTGATGACCTGCCAGAGCAAACATCATGCATAGGTTGTGTTAACATAATACAATAAATGGCATTGATTGATTGATGCCCTGTGTTTTTTGTTTGTTTGTTTGTTTGTTTGTTTTTTACATTTATATATTTTATATTAGTTACATGTATGTGTATGTTTACACCACTGTTCAAAAATTTGAAGTAATTAACTTTAACGTTTTTTTTTGGTCACATTCATTTGTTTAAAAATACAGTAAAAACAGTAATGTTTTGAAGTACTATTATTACAATTTGAAATAACTGTTTTCAGTTTGAATGTATTGTAAAAGGTAATTTATTCCTGTAATCAAAGATGAATATTCAGCATCATTACTCCAGTCTTCAGTGTCACATGATTCTTCAGAAATCATTCTGATATGCTGATTTGCTGCTCATTTATTATCAATTATTAATAGTGTTCAGTTAATAACGTTTTTTATTATTGCCAGTGTTGAAAAGTTTTACTGCTTAATATATTCATGCATTTTTTCAGAATTATTTGATGAATAGAAAGTTCAAAAGAACAGCGTTTATTTAAAACAGAACTCTTTTGTTACATTATGAATGTCTTTTACTGTCACTTTTTTAAATCAGTTTAATTATTTAATCATGCATCCGTACTGAATAAGTGTCTTTCATTCTTTTATTTTTTAATGTATTATTATTATTATTATTATTATTTTAATCCTACACAAAACTGATTTGAATGGAAAATTTGAAGACTGGAGTATTGATGCTGAATAATCAGCGTTGGCATGACAGGAATAAATATTTTTTTTTAAATATATTCAAATAGAAAACAAAGTTTAAATTTTAATAATATTTTACAATATTACAGTTTTTACTGTATTTGTGATTAAATAAATACAGCCTAGTAAGCAAATGAGACTTCTTTCAAAACATCAATATACTTGCCAGATGCCAGAAACTCAATTTGCATGTCCAATTGAATTGTTCATTGACAAATTACACCAGTATTTTTAGTTTTCTTTTGTTTGTTTTGTCGTTCACTTGAATTTAATTTACAGTGTTTTACCGCAAGTTGTACACAGTCTTTTCTCAATAGTTTTCGAAAATAACTCTGAACCGGACATGATTAATGACGTTATCATTAGTGAAAATCTTTTGTTCAAAAATAGAACAATTAAAAGTTTACACACGGTAATGAAGCAAATGTTTGTAATTCTCTTTGTGAAAGGCCAAGTCTCTGTTCATCCAGCCCCTCCATCCCCTCAGAGGTTTCACTGCATGTCATACGCTGGACAAGCTAAATTGGCAATACCAATAAAGATTAAGTGGACGTCTCTTAAATCTCTCTGACAGCACAAACAACTGCCGGACCGGCTCCGCGCTCTCACGTTCGCCTGCGGTCAGGAGTCCACAGGGATGCTCCTGAATGCCATGGACTTGTAAGGTTTTCTTTCACAGTTTCGGGCTCCTCTTTTAGCAGTCCTGTGCTTCCCAGACCGCACCTCAGATGCCCAATTAGCCTGAAAAACAATAGCTCCCTGATCATCATCCCATTGTGCTCCCTGACATTGTCCCCGCGGCTCCTGTTACAGCCCGACAGTAAACAAGAGGCTAAATTAGACGCGCAGTTGTTGCTATTGTCCCGCTCTCCTTGATACCCAAACCCCTCTGTCTTAGCGGTCCAAAGCTCGTCCGAGAGGTCCCTGGTGGAGTATAAGTGCTTGGATCAATGACAAGATGATGGTCTCCGTGTGAGACTCTGAGTGAAGCAGCAGCGGTCAAAGTAATTAAGTCAAAGAGTGGACGCACGGCAGCGGTCTCTCTATAGGCCTTAATGGTATTCAGATGGATGGCGTCTGAAGCGATTTCTTGGGGTGAGAGGGGGGCAAATTACATGGCAGCTGTTGCCCCGGGCCGACAGGCTTGAGGGAAAGCGGGGAAGGCCGGTTCTTAGGCTCCGCTGATGGAGAGACTTTGATTTATGCCTTAATTAGAGGGACATTAAAAGCTGACTTTCCCAAAGACAATTGTGAAGTCCCACACGTATGCCATGCGCTGCGTCCCCACTTAACATGAGGCAGACGGAGTAAGGATGTTGGAAACTGAATCTGACCGCTGATAAATGAGTTGAAAGGTTCAAGATGATGTAGCGTGTATCACGCAGTACTTCAGAGAAAATACTTGAAGAGATAAGTAAGCTCATCTTTTCAAGTAGCTACTGAAAAAATGAATGGCTGATGCTGTGTAATGCTGCTCTCTGATGACAATTTTTATAACGCAAATCATCTTATCCCAGCACAGTGTTTTAAATATTCTGCTCATATGAATACTTTTTTTTGTGTGTGTGTATTTATAAAACATGTAGTCCAACCAGGGTTGCCAAGTCCACTTGGCAGCATTTTTTAACCGACTGAAATGCTTTTACTGAAATATTTCAGATTCTGCCAATGACTTTTTTCCCTCAGTTGGGTTGTTTGACATATTTGAATAAATTATACAGACTGAAGTGCTTCTACTTAAATAGTTTATATTCTGCCAATGATAAAACTGTTTATGATTACCAATAGGCTATATATGATTTTCAAGTTGAAATTGTATAGAACGCATAGAAGTGAAAAATATATAGGCTATATTTATGTATGGGAGTGGCATATTTTGATTTTAGTATTTGGGATATTTAGTTGTGGGCCATTTTTGAGGTAGGCTATACATATATGATGACTTTCGTGTCTGCGAACCCCAGAAATGTGAAAAGAGTCCATTAGGCTAATTTTTTAAGCAGATCTGGCAACCCTAAAGGCTAAGACTATGGAGCAGCGTGCTTATTTACTTATTTATTTACTTATTTTTATATTTTTGTAGGCACCAGTAGGCAGGGGCGCCGTAAGGGGGGGGAAAGTAAGGACGATTCTAAGGGCCCGACGATAGGGGGGGCCCCCCGAGGGGAAACGTGATTTCTACCGAGAGGCTAATTAAGTTTTGGTTGGCTGAGCAAAAACTGACAAAGCAACAACTATTGTTTCTAAAATGTAAGTTGCACAATATTATTGTTTTTTGAACTGTTGTTGTATAAAAGAATAGCACTGACACTCGCAATCTTGCTTAATATTTTGTAGTCAGCCTGCGGTCTTGCCTTCGGCCGAATCACAGCTATAGCGCGATCTGGTGTGATATTGCTTAAGTAAATATGATTTATATAACCAGTCAATGTACTTCATTGTTTAAGCGGAAGATTTAGTTTTATAGTCTAGAGCAATTTGCATTGTGTGGTTTTGGCGTGTCTCGTGGATCCAGCCCGTGATATTTTTGGCAGGTTCGGATTACTTGGGAAATAAAACATTAAAGTGTTGTAGCATAACTCTTCCTGTTCCAGTTTTTTTTATGTAGTGGAAATATTTATCAGGTTCTGTCAGGCTTCAGCTCATAAAACGACGCCTGAGTTTTTATCACTTTGAATGCTTTGGTGAACAGCTGTATTAGTCACATGAGCGCCATCAGCTCCACAATGGTACAAGGACGGCATGTACTATTATTGCACATGAAGTGGATTTTGTGTTGAGCTTCAAACTGTAAATACTACTGTGGTACATGATGTATTCTCAGTTATATATATATACAAAAAAAAAAAAAACCTAGCTTAATGTTTATCATAATGTGCTGTTCTAAAAGTCTGATCCTGGGGCAAGTTGTCATGGGGATGTTGTTGCATGGACTGTATATCATGCATATTTTTTTATAAATGTCAAGTTGGGGCAAGTTGTCACATTTTATTGTCACACAATCGTTAAAAAAATGGAGAACTTTTAAGTTTTTGATGTTTCATGTGCTTAATAATTTAATAAACCTACACTGTAAAATGATACTAAAGCATAAATAGTGATAAATAATGATTTTTGGAGTATGCTTTGCAAGAAAATACTATTACAGTCTTTCTACTTCAAAATGTAACGTTTAATTCAATCTGTTATTTGCTGTTTCTTTGAATTGTGAAATTGACTAGCAGTTTCTGAATGAAAATTGTTTCAAAGTAAAGCTTACACTTTTTATTTATTTATTTATTTTCACAATCGGGCTGTAAATTATTGCTGAGATGACCTGATTTGTACTGTATAACAGCACAGCTCTGTAATGCATCTAGTAAAAGCTGCCATAAGTGTTTATTTTAAATTACAAAATGACTCAGAGCTTTGGCGGCTGTAACTCAGTAAAAGTGATACCAGCGTAATGTGTGTGAGTATTTATACCACCCTCGCTTCAAAGAATAGCTTACACAAAGTCTTGATTGAATGACAGAATGCTGATGCTGACATCATTCTGTGTGTGTGACAGAGGGTCAAGGCGAAGGAGCTTGTTAAGTGTCGGAGGCTTGTGCTGCAGGGACCACTGAGCTACCCGTGGCATCCTTTCCCTGTAAGTCCTCTTCGCATGCACTCAGGGACGGGGTCTCTCACTTTCCCTTATTTGTTGTTGCTGCTGTTTAATTACGTCTAGCACTTGCTGCCACAGGCAAGATGGCAATCAATCATACAGACACCAAAATTAAACAAATCAACAATAGAAAAGTGGCACTGATAACTGTGTGTGTGTGTGTGTGGCATTTGTCACACACTCTCATACTTGCATACAAATCGCCATAGACTGAAGTACTTGGATTAGTGTAAGCTGTCAAACTATATTGAAAAAGTGTTGGCACATTTTCCAGTCTGTATAGTGCCTATTCATAGCACTGTGTGCATATTATATTTGTCTCAACTTTATCGCTTTAGACTGACAACTTTAGACTGCCAACTGACTGATAACTATTTACTAAAACTGAAATTGTCCTGTTCGAATACATACAACACCTTTGCACAGTTTGACAGTGATTTATGTAAATATTAAAGATGGCAAATTGGGATCTGTGATATTAAGTACCAAACTGGTTATTGGCTGATATTAGAATTTTGTTTCCATAATTATCTCCATAATTAATAATAATGGATATTTAATTGTACATGTTTATTTGTCATATATTTGTTTTTGTATGGTACCTTTGCAGTCATCTAATGCTCACATAAAGGAATAGCTCACTCAAAAATCAAAATTGTACTGAAAAATCAAAAATGTACTCACCCCCAGGCCATCCAAGTTGTAGATGAGTTTGTTTCTTCATCAGAACAGATTTGGAGAAATTTAGCATGACGTCACTTGTTCACTCTGCAGTGAATGGGTGCCGTCAGAATGAGAGTCCAAACAGCTGATAAAAACATCACAATAATCCACACCACTCCAGTCCATCAATTATAGCCTTGTGAAGCAAAAAGTAGCCTGTTTGTAAGAAACAAATCCATCATTAAGGCATTTTAACTTTAAACCATCACTTCTGGCCAAAATATGAGTTCATAATCCATAATAGCTCTTCCTCCAGTGAAAAAGTCCATCTCATCTGTTGCCCTCTCACATCAAAATTCACCGACCTATTTGTTTAGAGCTGTTTTGGACTGTTTTTGCATGTAAACGATGCTTGATTTGTGCATATTTCTCTCCTGATTCAGATAAGATGACTTTTTCACTGGAGAAAGCAATATTATGGATAGAAGACTCGTATTTTAACCAGAAACAACAGAGTTAAAAATGTCTTTATGGATTTGTTTCTTACAGACATGCAGCTTTTCACTTCACAAGGCATTAATTGATGAACTGGAATGGTGTGGATTATTGTGATGTTTTTGTCAGCTGTTTGGACTCTCATTCTGACGGCACCCATTCACTGCAGAGGATCCATTGGTGAGCAAGTGATGTAATACTATATTTCTCCAAATCTGATAAAGAAACAAACTCATCTACATCTTGGGAGGCCTGACAGTAAGGAAACATTCAGCAAAAAAAAAAAAAATATATATATATATATATATATATATATATATATATATATG
>JAFVLL020017958.1:0-21993 GCA_021397915.2 Tor tambroides | reverse complement strand
TATTTACAGATACTAGTCCATATTGCGATTTTATTTAAGTGTAATGACCTACTTTTGATTAATTCATCCAAACTTTGACAAATTCCGTGACATTCCACATTAATCTGTAAATTCCATTTTTATGACTGGATTCCGCGATTCCATCCGCGTTTTCTGCATCGCGGAATCATAGGGCCCTACAGTCGTTGGTGTAGAGGGAGAAGAGCAGTGGGGAGAGAACACAGCCCTGAGGAGCTCCAGTGCTGATCGTACAGGTGCTGGATGAGAATTTTCCCAGCCTCACTAGCTGCTGCCTGTCTGTCAGGAAGCTGGTGATCCAATGACAGACGGAGGTGGGCACAGAGAGCTGAGTTAGTTTATTCTGAAGGGTGTCTGGGATGATGGTGTTAAAAGCAGAGCTGAAGTCTACAAACAGGATCCTCACATAAGTCCCTGGTCTGTCCAGATGCTGCAGGATGAAGTGCAGTCTCATGTTGACTGCATCATCCACAGACCTTTTCGCTCTGTAGGCAAACTGCAGGGGGTCCAGTAAGGGTCCAGTGGAGGCCTTCAGATAAGCCAAAACCAGTCTTTCAAATGATTTCATGGCCACATACGTTAGAGCCACAGGCCTGCTGTCATTAAGTCCAGTAATTTTGGGTTTCTTTTTTGGACAGGGATGATGGTGGAGCATTTGAAGCGTGAGGGGACTTCACACAGCTCCAGTGATCTGTTGAAGATCTGTGTGAAGATGGGGGGCAGCTGGTCAGCACAGGTTTTTAGGCAGGCTGGTGACACGCTGTCTGGGCCTGGTGCTTTCCTCCTTTTGTTCTTTCTGAAGACCTGGCGCACGTCATCCTCACTTATTTTCAATGTAGGTGTGGGGGAGAGGGGGGTTGCTGGAGGTGTTAATGGCTGTGTGGAGAGGTGTCCAGGGCGGGTGTGGGGTGTTTTTTTCAAACCTGCAGTAGAACTCATTCAGGTCGTCTGCCAGTTGTTGATTCTCCAGAGTGCTGGGGGATGGTGTCTTGTATCTGGTGATGTCTTTCATACATTTCCACACGGAAGCAGAATCAATGGAAGAGAATTTGTTCCTTAGCTTGCCAGAATAATTCCTCTTTGCCACTCTGATCTCCTTTTCCAGTGTGTGTATTTGGTCTGTTTATACAAGACTTTATCCCCCTTCCTGTAAGCATCTTCTTTGGCCTAACGGATCTGTCTGAGTTTTGCAGTGAACCACGGTTTGTCGTTGTTGTAGGTTAAATGAGTCCTTGTAGGAATGCACATATCCTCACAGAAACTGATATAAGATGTTAAAGTCTCTGTGAGCTCGTCCAAATTGTTTGCAGCAGCTTCAAAAACAGTCCAATCAGTACGTTCGAAACAGGCTTGTAAAACCCGCTGTTTCATTAGTCCATCTTTTAACAGATCTTAATACAGATTTAGCAGATTTAAGTTTTTGCCTGTAGGTCGGTATAAGATGAACCAAACAGTGATCAGATAGACCTAAAGCTGCCCGTGGGACAGAGTGATATGCCTCTTTTATTGCTGTGAAACAATGATCCAATATATTACTGTCTCTGGTGGGACATGTGATGTGCTGTCTGTATTTTGGCAGTTCGCGGGAGAGATTTGCTTTATTAAAGTCCCCGTGAATGATTAAAACAGAGTTCGGGTGTTTTTGTTTTGTGTCTGTGATCTGATCAGCAAGTTTCTGTAAAGCTGATCTCGCGTGCGCTTGCGGAGGAATGTAAACACTCACGAGAATGAACGAACAGAACTCCTGCGGCGAGTAGAACGGCTTGCAGTTAATGAAAAGCGTTTCTAGATTTGAACAGCACATCTTCTTTAACAGTTACATCTGTATACCACCTTTCGTTGATGTAAAAGCACGTCCCGCCACCGTGCGATTTCCCCATTGATTCTGCGTCACGATCTGGTCACCTATAGGAATACGACACCTATCACAGCATTCCTATAAAAGCTCTATTCAGTATTATTCAGCAGCTTTATCCACTTGCTCAGGAGCAATTACCCTCCTCCATCCCCAACTCCTCCTTTCACCACAGTCAGGACCTGGCTTCTGACATTCCTGTTGAATCAGACTCCCTAATCTTGAGTAATGTGTTACACTAAATGTAATTAAGTATATTAATGATATCTGCTATGTTCTGTTCTGTTACCCTAGGGGGTTATTATTATTGCTGCTCTCCCTGCTCTCATCCATGCTAGGCTGTGTGGATGGGCAGGGAGTTTTTGCCCAGAACAGAACCATACCGCCAAACCAAACAGTATGCTAAGTGTCTATCGTTTGACGATAGTGGTCCTGACAGAACTAAGATTATACAATAAAATCTGCTATTTTTTTATCATCACATCAAATAATGGGAAGAGGTTTTGAGATTACATTTAACACCTCCTTTAATAGCTTAGTGCATATAAGATCTACATGATGTTGGTTTTGATGTTTGTTCTTTGTGCCATTAAAAATGGGCAGAGGCTATTTGCACTGTGTAAATAGCATATTTTCTTAACGATAGACGGTATTTACACTGTGCAAATAACAATGGATTCTATTTACACTGTCAAAATAGCAGGGTTTTCTGCTATTTATACTACTTATTGCAAATAGTGGCAATTATCTGCACCTCAGTATTGTAGTATATTATAAAACAGTATGCATTAATAACTTAAGTGTAAATTTTATTTTAATTCAAATTATTAAATGGATGCCACCTTATATTGGTACAATAAAGCCCTCCCTACACCTACCCTACCCCTACCTGATTTAAAAAAAAAAAATTTTTACCCTACCCGATTTTACTTTCAACTTTATTATTTCCTTAATTTTTATTGAAAATAAATGCTTTTCTGATGTGATTTGAAATTTGAAAAGGGAGAAAAAAAAGATTGCCTAAAGGTGGATTCGAACCGGGTTGATCGCATCAAAATAAGTAGGCCTATTTCACACATTTTACCATCAGCGCCACAGGAGCTGACAACAGTTGACAGTCTTTTGTAATGTTGACCAGTCCAATCACACACGTTGGTGGGTGGAGTTAGTGTAAATAGACACTCCGTTAAAAATGGTGTTAATTTGGATTTGTCTTTTTTGCATTAGACCTGAAGACACTGAAAGAGGAGAGTCAAGAACTCAATGAAAAGGAAAATAATGTTCAGCATGAGAAATATGATTTCGTGACTGGAGAAAAATCATTTAGTTGCACACATACTGAAAATACTTCACAGAAAAGAGCTCAAAAGACAGCAAACAGTTATTTCACCTGCCAACAGTGTGGGAAAAGTTTCAACAGAAAAGGAAACCTTGAAGACCACATGAGAGTTCACACTGGAGAAAAGCCTTTCACCTGCCAACAGTGTGGGAAAAGTTTCAACAAAAAGGGAAACCTTGAAGCCCACATGAGAATTCACACTGGAAAAAAGCCTTTCACCTGCCAACAATGTGGAAAGAGTTTCATTCAGAAATCAAAGCTTAGATACCATATGAGAGTTCACACTGGAAAGAAACCCTTTGTCTGCCAACAGTGTGGAAAGAGATTTACTGAAAAAGGAAACCTTAATCTTCACATGAGGATTCACTCTGGAGAGAAGCCTTTCACCTGCCAACAGTGTGGAAAGCGTTTCATTCGAAAAGTACACCTTAAAAACCACATGAAAATTCACAGTGGAGAGAAACCTTTCACATGTTCTCAATGTGGAAAAAGTTTTACACATAAACATAACCTTGAACTCCACATGAGAATTCATACTGGAGAGAAACATTTCACCTGCCAACAATGTGAAAAGAGTTTCAACAGAAAGGAATTCCTTGAAGTCCACATGAGAGTTCACACTGGAGAAAAGCCTTACACCTGCCAACAGTGTGGAAAGAGTTTCATTCGAAAAGGAAACCTTACATACCATCTGAGAGTTCACACTGGAGAGAAACCCTGTCTGCCAACAGTGTGGAAAGAGATGTACTGAAAAAGAAACATTCAGAGTCAAACATGAAGATACTAAGGATCAAACAGGTTGGTTTTCATTCTCAAAAGCTGAACTCACTCATTTGGTCCTTATTAAAATGTCCAGCTCCACAGAATACAGAAAACTAGTGTTAATATTTTTCTGTTACTAAATGGGTGGAGATTTTTGGTGGTTGTTCTTTTGGCTTGTCAGTTTTAAGGGCCCTATTATGCAAAATCCACTTTTACATGGTGTTTGGACATAAATGTGTGTTGGCAGTGTGTGAACACTAGGGCTGTGTATCACCAGCAAAGTCACAATACGATACATATCACAATACAGAGGCCACGAAACGATAAGTATCACGACACGGGACTGCACTAAATTTCACCTCAGAAGAATTTAGTAAAGCAGCTGTTTATTAAACACTGCATGCTATTGGGCCATTGCTAGCTATAGGCAAAGCAGGCAGTTGACCTCTGCATTATGAAGGGCCTCCATAACTGTATCACAGTACAATATAGATAATGGCATATGTTTAATGTTTTGGAGTGTCTGTTTACACTAAGTGCAAATAGCCCGCCTAGTTGGCAAAGGCTATTTACACTAACTTCGCCCACCAATGTGATTGTGATAGTCAACACTGAAAAAACACGCGATTTTGACGCGATCGACCCAAGTTCAAACCCGCCTTTTGCCAAACTTTTTTTCTCCCTTTTCAAATCTCATATCACATCGGAAAGGCATTTAGCTTTAATAAAAATGAAGGAAATAATCAAAAAGTTGAAAATAAAGTATCAGTTCGAGTAGGTGTAGGGAGGGGTTTGTCCCAATAAGGTTGCATCCATTTAATAATTTAAATTAAAATTACAATTTACACTCAATACGTTATCGCTTACTGTTTTATAATGTACTACAATACTGAGGTGCAGATAATTGCCACTATTTGCAATAAGTAGTATATAAATAGCAGAAACTCTTGCTATTTTAACAGTGTAAATAGAATCTATCGCTATCTGCACTTAGTGCAAATAGCCGCTGCATTAATGTTTACATTAGGCACTCCCCACCAGGTAAAATATTCTGATTGCTTGCATCTTGTTTTTAATCCCATAAATAATAATGTACTCGTTCTAATAAATTTATATTGTAATGTGCTCATATTAATATATATTTAAAAAATCATCTTAACATTGCTGGTAGGTTATCATTGCACAAATTAACGCACTCTCTACACTTAAATAAAAATTAGAAGTGTTCTAAACTAATGCACTGTCTTCACTGTATCTAAAGCACATACACGCTCAGTCACGTCACACAGATCGCGTTGCGGCCACACACAGACATTCAGGAACAAACTTTTTAGCGCTGCCCCGCAATTTTATCAATAAAATAGCTTGATCGCACAAGAGCTACATTATCTTTCTCAACAAAGAGCTTGTAACATCATGGTTTCTAAAGCAATTAAAGCCACAGCTTCACTTTTAATACAGTGGTAATTCATACATACACAGCATCTCTCTCTCTCTCTCTCATAAATGAACACTTGATGAATTACACTTTTCTGAGAATAGAGTATCGAAGTGGAGATTGCTAAACTGCAAGCTAACCAGTGTTTTCAGTAAGCAAGCGTGTTTATCCACGGAGAGAGCGCATGCATATTGTTGCCAGGTAGGGTTGCCACCTTCAGCGAGGCAAAATAAGGGACACCCATTCAGGACCCCCTAAAAAAAACATGCACAAGTGTGTAAACTTCCAACAGAGCATATTAATATTGTTATTTTAAATTTGATTATTTATAATTATGCCTTTTTTTGATGGTTTTGCAGCTGTTACCTGGATGGGATGAATTTTTATTTATTTATTTATTTTTTATTAATATGCTTAAATTAGGGCTACATTTATTTGTCCCGTTTTTATCTAAATAATTTAGCTTTTTTAAGTTTTTAAAATGGCAAATATGACATTTTGATTATTATGTATATATTTATGATTAATATAAATGATAAAATAAATAGGGTCTAACCTTAATTATTAATTCATCTGTCTAATAATGTCTAAAAATATAATAATTATGTATACCAAGCTATGATAATGTATGGAATATTATATTAACAGACTATCCAAATTTTAATAAAACAATAGGCCTATATCTTGAAGCACAGATGTGTCTGTCACTTTAAAAATATGAAAATTCTGTCACAATTTACCCAGGTTGTTCTAAACCTGCATAAATTTCTTTTTTCTTTTGAACACAAAAGAAGATACTTTGAAGAATGTGGGTAACTAAACAGCTGCTGGTCCTTAGTAACTTCAAAAAAATAAAATAAAATAATACTAGCAGAGTCATTGGAGACCAGAAACTCTTTGGTTACCCACATTCTTCAAAATATATTCTTTTATGTTCAGCAGAAGAAAGAAATTAAGGTTTGGAACAACTATGTGAAGTCAGACAGTTCACCGTGAGCAAGCAAGCTTCTCTGCAAACTGCACGTTCATCATTAGTTACTGGAGAGATTGATAACTTTCCCATTCTGCCCTACATCTGGAGAGTCTTGTGTTCACAGGGCAGATGTGAGCTCTAGATGTTTTAAACCGCGCAGGTTTAGCGCATGCTGCGCTCGTGTGAAAGGCTTTAACGGCGCGTGTTCTGGAGACTCTGGAAACAAAGACGCCAAAATGCAATCATGCGCAAATGATTTTCCCTAATACTTCTTATGAAATTGATTTCATTATAATTGCTATTAGTATTATAAACAGTGCAAAATACTTATTTGTTGATTCAACTATGTGTTGGCCTTTGTAAAATACGGGACAAATCGCATCCCGTATTGATTTGATACGGGACACATCATTTTACCCTTAAATACGGGACGAGGCAACCCTATTGTCAGGTTGACAAAGATAAGTAACACACTTAGCAGATATTTCCGTATTGCGCAAGTGGGAAGCTCTGCTTCGGGGATTACGTCTCTTTATATCAGGCAACCCAGTTGTGTTCCTCTGCAGCCAGATTAAACATTGTTGTAGCTTATATGTTATGCTCTATTCATTATTTTTTTTTTGTTTTTAGAAACCTTGCACTTTTCTACTCCATTTTAAACGGTGTTCTTGTATTCAAATTAAGCGAGGTCCACTGCTGCACACGTGCCACAATATCGATACAGTGCCAGCTGTATCGATACTCGCATTGTCAAATCTATGTGACGATACATTGTCGTATCCAACACAGCACTAGTGAACACAACCACCCTACAATGATAAAATTCCACCCACTCCTTGTTTTTTAATCCACATTAAACCAAACCAGTTTCACTAGACCTGCCGTTTTGATTTCTCTAAGCAAGATGATAGGGCTGGGAAGTGATTCCAAAAAGAATCGATTCCGAGGTGTTGGGAATCGAGAGTTGATTCCAAAGGTTGGAATCGATCTCATCAAGGGGAATCGACTCCTCATTCAGAGCCTTTTTTCAGTTCAACAAAGCCTATCTATGGGTGCCTCTCAAATGTAAGGCTGCATCCTACGAAGGCTGCACACATTTAAATTCATGAAAATAAATTGAAAGGAAACGAGTCGGTACTGAGATCATCAGAATTTGAGGATGCAGCCTTAGGTTTGAGAAGCACAATTCGCTTCCCCCATGCTAGCTAAAAGCTGTAATTACGAGAGTTGTGAGATAAGAGATTATTTTAATTTTTTATATTTTTATTACCATTCGCCTCCCTTATGCTCTAAAAGTGATTAGAAATCTGATTTGTTTCCTGATTCGGTCTTTCGGATAGATACTTTTAATGAACCAGTTAAAAAAAAAAAAACGATTCAGAGGTTATTTTATGGCGGAACTGGCTTATGTTGTTCACAATTTTGACCGCTGCACGACAGAATAGATCATGATGTGATTGAGGGTCTTGACCTTATTTCCATCTAAAATATTATTTTTTAAAACATTTCTATCAGCCAATGATAATTCTAAAAGAAAACGTCACGAGTATAGATCAGTGGCTGAGAGCGCATCTGACTGACAGATAAACCACAAGCTCTGTTGGTGTTATTGTTAATGTTCTGGTTATTTTGTTTCATTGTACAGTTTAATTTTGTGCAAAGCATACCGTTAAAGCAAACTTCATCATTCAGCTGAACTGTGCACATTTATTTTAGACACTTCTTGTCTTGTTCAATTCATGCAATAAACGCATGTCCCTGCTGAGCTGTGGGCCATGACTAATTTCACAGGCAAAGCAGACAAAATTACAATTTATGTATCGTCATTTTTTATAAATAAAGCTTCATGTTATGAGAAGGATACTTTTTACGACCTTTATATCTTGCAGTCATGGCAAGATTAGGTTCCTTCAATCTAAAAAACAAGAACTGAAAACAGTGAGGAATCGATTCTTGGAATTAAATCCTATCGATTCCAGAACCAGGAATTGGAATTGGACTCGATTTCCAAAAATTTCAGAATCGAATAGCCCTACAAGATGACATCATATTGCAAAGGACCGCCCACGTGGGTTGATTGACACCCTTGCATTGCTATAGTTTCCAACCTCAGCGGTTGTACGTTGTCCTCCATTTTCTCTGCGCTTGAGCAGCTGTAACATAAACAACGAAAAGACTAAACATGAGTCTTCATTTTTTTTTACCAACATCTGAGCTGCTGAGGATGCAGTAGATTACTTCTATTTTTGAAGGTAATGAGCCTCAAAACCTACCTAAATACGTTTCTGTCTGCGCAAATCATTTCACTCCAGGCTGCTTTGTGAATGTCATGTATTTCTAGTGCTTAGCTAACGTTTTAGCCGTATTTGTGTGTATGTTTTCTAAGAATTTTTATTGGTTAGCTCTGTAACATTGCGCTGTTTCATCCTACTTTCAGTGTGTTTGGCTTCTCATGTGTACGACTGAACACCGGTGCTCTTGCTCTCAGTCATGTTGCTTCTACCGGCTATTTATTGCTGTAGGTATGTAAAGCAGAGATGTATATGCGAAGCCCTCTTCTGGAGACGGGGTGGGAACATGCAGCTCATTTGCATTTAAAGTAATACACACTAAAACAGCTCTTTTGCAGACACGCCCCAAGAATGACATTTTCCAGCTCTTAGAGCAAAAATTTAGGAGTCCTAAATTTAGGATTGATACGCCCATTATTTTTAAGATTTCTTTCTCTTAAATCGGCGAGTTATGAGCTACTTTTAGCCTTAAGATGTTTTGTGACTACGGCCCCAGATAGACAGGAACTAAACTATGCTAATTCTTGTCCACAAATACCAGCATAACTTTCAAGCTCTTAAGAAAAGTTTTGGTCTATGAAAATCTAATAGCACTAGAATAAAGACGTGCTCATTTAAGTTAGCATTTCTGTGTTATGATGAGATTTTTTTTATGCTGCCTTTATACACTATAAGTCTCAGGTGTCCCCAGAATGTGTCTGTGAAATTTCAGCTCAAAATACCCCACAGATCACAGGCCGCTGAGTCTTCTGAGACTCTGTCTGACCCTCCTGGTGTATCATCAGAGCCCCCATCTATCTCAGCACCCCATGAATCCCATGTCCATGCAGCACCCAGCACTTCATCCAAAATTTTCTGAAGACAGTCGGTTTCCTTCAGAAAGACAGTGATATAAAAACACCCACACCGGGTTTCGATTTTGAAATGTGCAGTGCTCAACCAAGCTTTCTCCCCACACACCAACCATTCGAATTTCTGTAGGCAGGATTTATTTTAATGATATTCTAATGGGCCGCTTTGTGATATCACAAACACCGGAAAACAACACTGTAATCCAAACGAGCTGTTCGTTGTAGTTCTTGAAAAGGGATTTTTTAAAAACGATATAGCTCCCTTTGGAGTGGACTTTGATATTTGTAACTTTGTAGATCTTATGCCCAAACTTACACACTGACTAAAATTCAAAAAGTGAAAAAGCATAATAGGACCCCTTTAAGGACTACCGTGGAGAGCTGAATCCTGATTTTTTTTTTTTATGTTTGATATGTGGTCAGTTCACAGCAGAGATAGAAATTAATCTTTTCCAGTAAGTTTAAATTATTTTTTACCTTTTATGGGCATTTTTACACATAACTGAACAGATCTTTGTTTAAAAGTTATGATGTCACAAACTTAATGAGGTTGACCCGACATTGATTCAGAGGCCGTATCTTGGCCACGCTTTGATCAATTGAAACGAAACTTGGCAAGCTTCATCAACACTATGATCTGAGGGTCCATGCCAAAGTGCACCACCTACTGGTCATGAGATATTGAAAATTGACATTTTTGCTTATAATTTGAACAATTAGTCAGAAAATCATGATCTTATTGGTGATTGGCCATCATGCCATCATGACTGGTGTCTTTGGATTTCTTGGGTCATGCCAAATCCGGGGATATCAATTTTGCCAGGTTGGCTGAACCATGTGTCCGCCTTTTTGAACTTTGTTATAAATTGCAATATCTTTTAACCATTTGACATATCGCCACAAAAATCGTTAGGCATCATCAAGAAGTACCTAAGAAGTTTGAACACAGCACCACCTAGTGTTCCAGAGATATAGCAACTTTTGCAAAAATGCTTATACTTTTGAAAAAATATTGTCAATTTTGTTATTTTTATATCCTTTCATTTCCTGAATTATGCCGATTCTGACGATATCTCGTTTGTCATTTTTCATGAATGTGTCTGTCCACCATACTTAAGTAAATGAAAAACAGTTTTTCCGCTACTCCTCCAACAAATTTTGTCCACAATCGAATCAGATGATCTTTGGACTGAGCCACACCTGATTGAATGGATTTTTTAAATTAGCTACCGAGAAAATTGAGAAATACCCCTCCGAAGTAGACTGTGCCTTTGCTTGTTGACATGCTAGTTAGCTTAGCATGCTAAAAGCACTGAACCCTCTACTCAGCAGCGTGGTGAATGTGCATGAGCATCTAGCTCAATGTGTTACACCATGCATCCAAAACTCTTCATGTCATGGGGTTTGAAACTCAAGTGTGACACATGCCCAGACCGCAAGAAATGATGCAAAGTTGGTTCTGTTTCAGGCACTGAGCCTTTCCAAGTATGATTTTATCTGAATATGTTAAATGCAGCTAGCAGTGCATTTAATTACCGAATTGATTCTCAGTTGATCTTCTGAACTTCAGCAGCAGTGTGAACCCCATGTTCCCTGTGGTGCAAACAAGATGGGCGACAAGCCCTTGACCTGGAGACTGTGGGTTTGATTCTCATGTGGTCCAACTTTATAAAATTGCGTGTAATTTTGTGTTGTTTTGATTACTGTATTATCTGGCTCAGCATTGTACTAATCTTTCTTCCCCTTGGATTAGAATGAATACAACATGAAAAAACGTCATTCTCATCTTTTGTTCATTTTGAGATCATTCTCATAGGAACTTCTGTACTTATCTATTTTTTGTGTACATTTTATTTCTCCTCTTTGTGCTCAACCAGCACTTGTGCTTTGAAAACAGCAGCGGGTAGATTTATGCTTTCAGTTTGAATAGAAATCTTATACAGTACAGTTTGTTGATCTAAAATGGTAATTGTGCATTAACAGCTGTCAACCATGTCGGTACGCAAATGCGCACTCTGAACTTATTTACACAGCGCATTTTTTATTTTGGTCATGCATGCGAACCTGTGGACCACTTATGTGCACTCCTGTTTATAAACAATGAGACCAGGTTTTGCTTTAATGCAGCATTAAGTCACTGATGTAAATAAAAAAAGAAACGAAGAGTGAGAAATCACCCACTGTTATGTTCTTCTTGCTGACTAACTTTTGTAGCTTGAATATTAATTTATATTCAATTTATAGTTTATACATTTTAAAAAATTATACTCTGAAGATTGTTTTAAGTTCACTATTTTAAAAAGCCTAATAAATGTTAAAAATCATGGATTTCAATAATACTTAAATGCTGAATGGCTATAATTAATGGCTAAATTTGAAGGGAAAATGCGTTTCATAAAGACACCAGTCGCTGTGTTTGTATCAGTGATACTGGCCTTCATTAAAGGGGTCATATAATGCTACATGCACTTATACAAGTTGTTTGAACTGAAATGTGTGTTGGCAGTGTGTACACAACCACCCTATAATGATAAAAATCCACCCAGTGTTTTTTTTTTTTTTTAATCTACTAAAATCTTTACCCCTTTCTCAAATCGAGCCGATCTCAGATGCCTGTCTGTGTGACGTCACACGGACGAAGGCCCTCCCACAATAGTTTGATTGACAGTAGCGTTTCAGCACAGACTGCACTGGTGTCTTACCTCAGACCCGCCCTGAGTGAGCTGTCATCAGTTGTTTCACCGCTAGAGCAGATGTAGACAAGAATAATTATTGTATTTCTTGTATGTTCTCATATTCTACATATTGTAGTCTGTGTTTAATATTTTTCTATACAATATGTTGGAATGACTGCTGTTATGTTCACTGGCTGTAATATGACTGACATTTAATAAAAAAAAAAAAAAAAAAAGATGTAGACAAGAGTGACTCCTAAGCGATTGAGGTGTTTTGTTGTTGGATGTAATAATGAACATAGCAATCGTCATTTACTCCCGACATCTGAGCCGCTGAAGAGGATTACGTTTGATTCTGAAGGGAATGCGCCCTCGATCTACCTAAATGCATGTTCGCGAGAATCATTCGTGATCCAGCTTCACCAACAGACGAAGCGAGTACAGGGTTTTTTTAAATGAATCTTTGCAAATCGCCTTTCCTAATAATGTGGTAATTAGCAAGTTTCATGATGAATGCGGCTAAAGTAAACAGTCCCTCAGAGAGCGGCTCGGCAGAGAGGGGCGGGGTCAGCAGAGCTCATTAACATTTAAAGGAGAATGACACAAATACGGCTTGCTCTGAAAAGAGATGTTTTTGACAGGTTTAAAAAGATGTTTTTTACACTACCAATGACAAATTTTAACCGAACTATGTTACAGATTTTCATTAAGACCCTAAAAAATAATATCAACTTGTGGAAAATGGGCATCATATGACCCTTTTAAAAAAGGCTACTAGGTAAAAAGATTCCATTTAAATAATATATTTTAAATACACAATCTTTGTTATTTCTACATTATTTGGAGATTCAATGTGAAATTATGACAGTGTAAATATACTATATAAATATGCAATTAATTACTGAAAATTTGCAGTTAATTAATTTTTTGTAATCAATTGACAGCACTACTGTCAATTGGATGTCTGTTGCTTTGTGCCATTAAACTTGTATTTGTCTTTTATCTCAGACCTGATGGCGCTGAAAGAGGAGAGTCAAGAACTGAAGGAAACAGAAGAGAAAGATAAAAATGAGAAACAGCATGCTTTCAAACCTGGAGAAAAATCGATTGATCGCTCACAGAATGAAAAGAATTCAACACCAAAAATATCTCAAAAAAAGCAAACTACAACCCTCAATTCCCACATGAGAATTCATACTGGAGAGAGACCTTACACCTGCCAACAGTGTGGAGACATTTTCAATCGAAAAGAAAGCCTTAAAGTCCACATGAAAATTCACATTGAAAAGAAACCATTCATATGCTCTCAGTGTGGAAAGAGTTTTACACTGAAAAGTCACCATAGTATCCACATGAGAAGTCATACTGGAGAGAAACCTTTCACCTGCAAACTGTGTGGAAAGAGTTTCATACGAAGTGGAGGTCTTAAGACTCACATGAGTGTTCATACTGGAGTGAAGCCTTACACCTGCAAACTGTGTGGAAAGAGTTTCACACGTCAAGAAAACTTTAAGACTCACATGAGAATTCACACTGGAGAGAGGCCGTTCATATGTGTTCAGTGTGGAAAGAGTTTTATATATAAAGAAAGCCTTAATTATCACATGAGGATTCATTCAAGAGAAAACAGTTTTAAATGTCATCAGTGCGAAAGGAGTTTCACAGACACAAATCACCTTCAGGATCATGTTAAAATTCACATTGGAGAAAAGCCTTTCATGTGCTATCACTGTGGAAAGAGTTTAAAAAACAATGCAAACCTTGAGAATCACATAAGAGTTCACACTGGAGAGAAACCTTTCACCTGCCCTCAGTGTGGCAAGAGCTTCATAGTAAAAAGGAACCTAAAGATTCATGAGCATTCACACAGGAGAGATTCACATATCTAAGCAAACTGAAACATCATTTGCAAACTCATTCTGTTAAGAAATTGCAGTTTCAGAGTGACAAGACGTTTAAATAAAGGAGAGATTTCTTGGATTACCCCCTTCTCATTTCTTTAGAAAGGTACAGGAATGGTATTACATTAAAAGTAATATCCCAATTTATCCCAATCCCAATTTTTTTAATATCCAAATGAAACTTACAAATCCCCTGAACATCTTTATCTTTGTATGACATCTGAACTCAATATGAAGGTTCTTGTTTCTAGATTTGTTGAATATTTTAATAACTCAAGGGTTCCTCCTACACAATATTTGAAGATGTCCTGGGAGAAAGACCTCAATATAGAGCTCCGGACGTCACGTGACCCATTCTGTTTACACTACCATGCTGGCAGGCAAGAACAGCCGGGAGCGAATATGAAAGTAATGGCGCCAGCATAAGTTTCAAGGCAACAGTTTCACTGCGCACTTTAATTCAAAAGACATAGACCTGTACATAGCAAAACTTAATAGATTAAACATAAAAGATCCCTATAATGCCCCCGGGGTGCTTTTAATGTGTATCAATATATGAACGGATAGATTTCCTGACCTGCAGTATCCTGATATGTACAACTACCTCATCAACTTTCCCTCCTAACGTTACTCCGGAGACTCTTTAAAAGCCTAAAAAAGCCTGGAGGGGTACAAATGGATGCAATCTATTTTTTTGATGAATATTCAGGACTCTGCCAGCTAAAACCATAGACTGTAAAAATTTCATCAATGGAAGGTTAAGTCAACTGTGTTGTTAGCTAACGTAATCAACCCTGCCTGTCCTTGTAAGTAGCCAGCATCAGTACAGTAGACATCATAAATGTCATGAAATCTTACCCGTTTAATCCCAGATGTTGTGTGTTAGCACGTTTTATTGCAGTGAACCATTTTAGTCGTCTGTCGGGATCCTAGGAATATGATAAAATGATTTCCCATTTGCTTGATGGGAAAATTGCGTGTGTGTATATAGGAAAATGCATATTTCCAATTAAAGGGATACTCCACCCCAAAATGAAAATTTTGACATTAATCACTTACCCTCATGTCGTTCCAAACCCGTAAAAGCTTTGTTTGTCCTTGGAACACAATTTAAGATATTTTGGATGAAAACCGGGAGGTTTTCTGGGAGGTCATCTGCCATCAGTGGTTCAATCTGAATTTTATGAAGCGACGAGAATACTTTTTGTACGCAAAGAAAATAAAAACAACGATATTTATTCAACAGTTCGTCTCCTCTCTGTCTCTGCGTAGCACCATTTTGAAAAGCATCCGATGGACGCAAAGTACGTACGCTACGCTGAGACAGAGAAGAGACGAACTGTCTCTCGTCGCTTCATAAAATTCAGATTGAACCACTGATGGCAGATGGACTATTTTGACGTTGTTTTTATACTTTTATGGACCTTGACAGCGCAATTTACTATGCAGTCAATGGGACAGTCATAAGCCTCCCGGTTTTCATCCAAAATATCTTAAATTGGGTTTCGAGGACAAACGAAGCTTTTATGGGTTTGGAACGACATGGGGGTAAGTAAATATTGACAAAATTTTCATTTTGGGGTGGAGTATCCTTTTAAAGATAACTTGTAGATTTAATAAGGGCTGCTTTTGGTGCTCAACACTTTTTTTTTTTTTCTTTTTTTTTATTGGTCATTTTGTGTGTTTTACGAATAAGATAAGCTACAATGTTAAGAAGCTTACTTAAATGTAAAATGTTTTTTCTCTATTTTGTAGTGAAAGACGGATTCCCTTATTCGCGTCTCAGCTAGATTGCATGTTTTCTTGCGCGGCTGAAAATCATGTTGTTTGTATTTGCCAAAATAGAAATTTACTTTAGTCAAAACATGGAAGGGATTGGCATTATTAGCGTGAGCGCTGCTTATTGTGAAGAGGGAGTGACCAGGCAGCAGAGGATTCTGCAGCCTTCATTGAGCAGTTATGTTCAGGACTTTCTGATTTACTTAATGAATACTGCGTGAGGGGGCGAGAAACTGGCCAAGGGAGGTCACGTATGGGACACATAAATTAAGCCCAATATACGGGACGTCCCGGCTAATATGGGGCGGTTGACAACCCTAGCTTTCCCCTGCATGTTCTGGTATCCTGACGCACAGCAGCTGTCCACGATGTTGAAATGGTGTAAGGTTTGTAAGGTCTAAATAGTCTGGTTTTAAATTATTGTTCTACAACTGTCAATACCAATGCTACGGCCGCTCTAGCGCTCTCCTGGTTGCCTGCCAAAATGTCGGAGTTTAGATTGCGTGACGTCAACCTCCGGAGCTCTATATGAGGATTTATGATATGGATTATGATGGATTTATTCTGACTGTTATTTCAGTGACAGGAGTTCAGGTACAGTATTAATGTCATGAAGAGACTCATAACATCTCACTGTTACTGATTCATCATGCAGCTCAAAGCATTATGGGTAGAATCTCTCGTCAGTCTATTCTGATTCATCAACACAGTTTCACTGATGATATATTATAAGGACTTAACTTATACACAGTCCTAACCCCAAACCCAAATCCAGGATAGAGCGGCTGAGTGAATGTGGTCTGGACTGTGTGGATGAGGCTCGTTGTGTCAGAGACACTGTAGAAGGACAGAGTTCCTGCACTGTGATCCACAAACACTCCTATTCTATAGATATTACCATACACTCCTGTTCTTCTGCTGATGGGTTTTACAGGGAGATCAGTCTTTATGTCATTGTGTCTGAATGAGTATTTGGAGGGAGAGCAGTCCAAACTCCAGGACTGATCATTATTTCCAAACACACACTCATAACTCTGTCCCTTCCTGCTGATGCTCTTATATGATACTGATATGAACACACCATAATTACGTCCACTGCACTCAATCTCCCAGTAACAGCGTCCACACACACTCTCTCTACACAACACCTGACACACATCAAATCTGTCTGGATGATCAGAATATGACTGATCCTCTCTCACATTTGTCACCTTTCTGTTCTCCTCAGAAAGAATGAGACGCTTGTTTGCTGTGTTTGGATCCAGTGTGAGAACACAGGCATCTGAACACAAGAACAGAGACAGTTAGAACACAACAACAATCACTAAAAGTCTTTGTGTGTGTGTGTGTGTGTGTGTGTGAGAGATTGTAGACATACATTTATTTAGTCCTGCTGTAATCCTACATTCTCCTCCATGATCCACGCTAGAAAACATAAACAAAGTCACTTTTAGTCTGGGTGGTTGCTAGGCTGTTGCTATGTGGTTGCTAAGGTACTCGGGTTGGTTTCTATGTGGTTTCTAGGTTATTTGTGATAGTTGCTGTGTGGTTGATAACATGTTCTGGTGGTTGCTATGCAGTTGATAATGTTTTCTGGGTTGTTGCTAAGCAGTTGCTAAGGTACTGTGGGGGGTTGCTAGGCTGTTGCTATGTGGTTGACAAGGTACACAAGGTGGTTGCTAGGGTGTTGTTGTGCAGTTGCAAGGCTACATGGGGTGGTTGCTAGTAGGGCTGTGTATCACCGGTAAAGTCATGATATGATACATATTTCATGAGTTTGCCTGCCCATTCAGTCCTGCTATACAGTGGTAAACAAACTTGGCTTATTGTCCTTGAAGGAGGTTCGAGCCTGAGGCTTGGCTTGAGCTCCAAGTAACCCCTCAGAAAGGTTTATAAAAAACAACAAGCTGGCCATCGACTGAGTAATTCAGAGGTAAAAGTAGAAAAAGAACTTACCCCCCAAAAAAACTTTCTCTCACACGGTGAACTGCTCTTGTGGGAGCGGAGAGATTACTGCTGCAGCAGTGGAGTAAATTTTGAGCACGGGGGTGCTGGAGCGGGAGCAATGAGGAAAATCACTGCTGCGACAGTGGAATGAATGCAGTGTGATTTCCAGCAGTTGTTTGTACTATTGCCCACGCAGCAAGATCTAAACCAGGGGTGCCCAAACTCAGGCCGGTGTCCTGCAGAGTTTAACTCCAATCCCAATTAGACCAAGCTCTTACTAGGCATGCTAGAAACTTCCTGGAAGGTGTGTTGAGGCAATCTGGAGCTAAACTCTGCAGGACACCGGCCCTCCAGGACCGAGTTTGGGCACCCCTGGTTTTGAGCTTGCTGTAAGGGCGGTAGTACAAATTACTGCTGCGGCAGTTAACTGTGAATAGAAGATTGTAGGCCAGAAAAGTGACTACTGTGGCAGTGGAAGGGCTAATAAAAAGTTGAGGGAGAAAATTAACTGCTGCAGCAGTGAAGTTGTTAAGAGATTGTAGGAGAGAAGGTTGCCCCTGTAGCAGTGGCAAACAGGAGAAAAAATGAATGCCGCTTTGATATGTTTTAATAGATCTGGGTTGGATCTGTTTAACCCTTGTATTATGTTCAATTTCCGGGTACAATTTTGATGGAGCGGGAAAAAATTGACCCTAGTTGCATTCAATGCAATTCCCTAAATATCACATTATGAAATTAGGAATTAGGTATGAACAGGACAATTTTAATATCAGTACTTGTCACACATTACAAACAATTAATATTAAAAAGTATGATTTTTGTGTTTAAATGTTTAACCACAATTTTTTAACATGTTTGTTTTAACAAATGTTGAAAATAAGCTCTCGTAACTTTTAACATTTTAAGTTTTTATTCAACATCTTTTTTTTCTGTTTTTCTTTTTTTTTTTCTTTTTTTTTTTTTACATGTTCAAAACATCCTAAACAAACAATTTGAAATTGCTGTGAAATTAAATTAATCTTGACTTTCCTTATACAGGCTCATCTTTTGTCCTTTAGTCTCATTGAACAAATTCAAGAAATCACTGCTTTCTTTCACTGCATGTGCTTTCTGCAGATGAATTTCTTGAATTTTATACACATGGTGCTGCTTTGGTGTCAGGTTTGGTGGGGCACACCTCACATCTTTTCCACTTTTTCCCATCACCTGCACTCATTATCCGCTCACAGGAGAGTGAGAAACAGACATGACAAAACATACTTCAAAAGAAATGTTTTATTTTGTGTCTGTGCGACTGACTTTGAACAAATGCAGGTGTGCCATTCTAACCTATTGAAGAGATTTTTTTGGTTGCAAGACAACTGTACAGACCCAAAATCAATATATTCCTTGGTGTATGTGTTATGTTGTTTTTATCACCCTGAGAAGGTGAAAATAGAGCTATTCCTCAATATTAAAAAAGACATTCTCAGACAGAGATAGTACAAATGAGCTATCATTTTTATTTTCAGTGTATCTGCAAAAAACTTGTCAAACACAAACTGTAATATAGCTGCAAGCACCGTTTACTGGGGTTCAAGCGCTTTAGGCATTTAAGCACATAAGGAAAAAGACATTACATATTATTTAGCAAGCCTGTAACTACCTAAATCTATTATTAAAAAATAGATTTAATTGATATTTTTGGTGGCTCCCGCTTTCTCTATGAAGAATCACTCTTGAAACCTTGGGGTTTTGATGCCAGAAGATAGACTTTATTTCAAAGAAGACAAAGCCGAGACATCTCCTGCAGGAGAGAATCTCCAGAATTATTTCCTGCATGCTCTTTTATACAGTTTTTTCTTCTAGGCGTGTTCTATACATTATATACATGTTTGTTATGAGATCACGATGCAGTCAGGAGGCCTTAATTTTATGTCCCGTGATAACAAGGGCCCCATTCTATATTTTGCCTAGAGGAAAAACGTGACAAGCAGCTTCCCCCTATGTCTGCAGTTCTCATACAGAATTCTATACAGCAGGCAAATACACATTACTTATAATAGTAGAATAAGTTGATACATAAATAACTATATTTACATTGATTATACTCGAACAATTTATATTTTGATTAATAAAATTCTTCGTCATTTGCTGTCAATTAAATTTGTTTATTTGCAGGTTATTTACCATAGAAATATGATGGTCTTATAACGTTTATGACAGTTATAGCGCCAGCTGTGGTCCGATCTCCCTGAAACTTTGCATGCTTGTTTAGAATCACCTGTCGCATGTGCTCAGTGGGTTTTGAGTTTTTGTTTAGGCTTTATAGGTTTTTGGGTATATTTGGACTGGCCACTTTTCTAAAGGACCCCGTTATAGCTTCCCAAAGGGTAAATTTCAACATGTATAATTATTGACCTAGAGAGTCCAGAGAATTGCACTGCGGTGTGTTTTTCCAGATTGAGCGAAAAACCTAGCACTAATTCGCAAAAGTAGGTTTTTTCATATCTTCTCAATCATTTAAAAAATGATTTGATTGACAGCAGAGTTTCTAGAGGCAAAGTTGTTCAGAACGAGGAGGTCTATCATATATGAATATCGCATGTATGTGTGGAAAATGGCGCAATGTACAATGATTTACACCCTCAAAAAATGCAATGCCACCCCCCAGTGGCTAATTTTTTTTTTTTCAAATTTCTCACAGAGCTTTGGGGCCGTGAGTCAAACAGGCCCACCGAGTTTTGTTTCTGATCGGCCTCCGTTAACCTTGTCTAATAGGTGCTCAAACTTCGTCGGCCAAAGGTGACCATGTTTTTTTTGAGATACGCAAATGTCTCCATAGACACTTGTGGCACTTTAGACCAAGACCGTGCACGGCAATTTTCATGTTTATAGGACAAATGGTTGCCATTTTAAAGGTTTTTTTTAACTTAAAATCAAGTGGCCAATTTCCGCGTTTTTTTTTTTTTTTCTTCTGTGACCTCAGCTTGAGCTCTTGCATAAGTGCTCAGAGTTTGGTGAAGATATCGCATTCTGTTCAGGAGTTATAGGCTTTTTACTAAAAGTGGCTCTGCCCCTTCGAACGTTTTGGCATCCCTTTGCAACGGTGAGTCGAAAGTTCAACTTTTTTTGATAATTATTGATATTCACTCTCCAGAGAATCTTTCTGCACTGGTTTGGTTCCGATCAGGTGAAAAACCTAGGACTAGTTCGCAAAAGTAGATTTTGCAAAAAATGCGAAAAAAATTCCACCAGACTCACGCTCAAAGCGTTGAGACACGCATGAGCCAAGGATTCCAATGACATAAGACACTTGAGCCTGCGACTGACGGTTTAGGAGTTATGAGCGATTTCATACTTTTGATCACTGTAGGGCCCCCGTCAGGCCGATTGGGGTGAGCCTTGGTCACGTTGTAGGTGGTGTGAGTACTACCATCCCTCCAAGTTTCAAGTCTCTACGACTTACGGTTTAGTCCGCACGATCAGTTTTACGTGGAAATCGCTCATCCGTGACCATTCTAACAATTACAATAGGGTTTCAGCGCTACACGCTGAACCCCTAAAAATAAGATCCCATTTCTACTTTCTCTCAAGTTATATGAAATACTATTTAATCTAGCTTTATAATCAAATGTGGGTCAAACTGACCCGCGAACATCAAAATCGTAATAAAACTGTGTACTTTTCAAAACACATCAGTGTATCCTCACTTTGCATGCATGTTCATGGCCCCAAATGAGAAAAAGTCAAAAATTTTCTCGAAGAAAAAGATAAGTTTATGGAGCGAATTTTGTGCCAATATTCATCAAACAAATCCAGTGTTTTGCAAATAAACACAATCTGCTTTGCAAAGAAAAACTCGACTTTCAAACAAACGCAAAGTGATTTGCAAATACAAAACTCTATTTGAGAGAAAATGCAGAGGTATGGACAAATATATGTATAGTGTGTTACAACTGTGAGACTCATTTGCCTCTTTATGAGGAAACTTAGCTTGATTTTCTCACAAATGCATGTTGGCTGATTTTCTCACAAATACGTGCAGGCTGATTTTCTCACGTGCAATTGAGCAACTTTCTTTTCCCAAAAACAGCAGATGGCGCTGTCGGTCAATTTACAATAGTCTCCCGAGACCCGAAACACCTCTTTACCTTTTCAGACCAATATGAGTGGGGAACAGGT
>JAFVLL020017957.1:0-31783 GCA_021397915.2 Tor tambroides | reverse complement strand
TCTGTTGTGCTGCGGAAGCTTCTGTCATGAAAACAAATTCCTCGTATGTGTAAACATACCTGGCAATAAAGCTCATTCTGATTCTGATTCTGATAAAAGATTACAATTACCTTTACCTTTGCGATTTTCTGTGGCATAAACAAAAATACAGATATAAACTTGGGAATTCTGATTTATATCTTGCAATTATGAGAAAAAAAGAATTCTAAAAAAAAATAAAGTAAGAGTGTGAGATATAAACGTAGAACTAAGAGAAACAAAGTCCGAATTGTGAGATGTAAACTCCAAATTGCAAGAAAAAGACTCTGAGTTTATATATTGCAATTCTGACTGTTTTTCTCAGAACTGCGAGTTTATCTTTCACAATTCTGAATTTATATCTTGCAATTCTGTCTTAATTGTGAGATATAAAGTTGCAAATGACCTTTTTTATCCTTTAGTGGAATCAAGCTTCCATACTACCATTACTAAGCAAGTTTAGCTCCCGAAATGACTCAAATGTACCATAAAACTGGTCTATACAATCTTGTGTGCTATTTTTCAACTCTTCTGAAGTCATTAGATTTTTAGAAACAGGCTGAAATTTCAGTTGTTATTAAATTTTAATCTCCCACTGGAACGACATGAGGGAAGTAAATGAATTTTTTCCATTTTAAACAGATTTTATGAGCTGCGACACCAGCCTGTCCATTGTCTTCGAATGGTTTGCTAGAGCGCGGTATCATGGGAAGACCCAAGTAGATGACATGCTCTCGCTGAATTATGGGCCACAAAAATAATCACATCAAGATGTATGTGTCCGTATAACATATCTGCATTCACCCGCCCCATCGATCACTTCATCAAAGAGCCAAGGTTCTGGAGTGACAGGAATATGTGCTTAAACTCTCATTGTTTTGGAGAGGGCATGTCATATTAACCCTTGGAAATGAAGTTGTACCAGCGAGCTCGCAGCCAGATTTTTAACGGTGACTGATCTAAGTGCTTTTCAAGCATCATTTATCACAAACGGCTGGACGGCCATGCAGTATGACATGAAGATGTAACTGATCTTCATAACTAGACAACTGGAGTGATTTGGTTTTGGCCGGTCTGACTGTCTTGTTAGGACAGTAGCACAATTCAAGGTGTTAATGCTGATCTGAATAAATTTAGCTAATTTAATTTGCTTAATAAACATGCATTGCAAGGAATTCCATCAAATCTTTCAAATAAAATGTTTAAATAATAAATTGTTTTAAACAACAAAACTAGTATAAAATAATAATTTACATATTATTATATATTGTTTAAATATTAAAAAATATTTTAAATACAAATAGTTTTAAATAAGAATAAACAGTATTTTGATTAAATAACATTTCAATTTGATTCTAAAATACTTTAAATAATGGCTTTATTATTAAAATGCAATTTAAATAGTCATAGTTTTTAATTACTACTATTAATAGTAATAATAATGATATCATAACATAATAGTAGTTCATTATTAAGTATTTACAGTAAATAATTTTATATAAAATATTTTATTAATAATAATAAATATTCTACAGTGATTGCAAAATGTGCCTGTTTTTATTGTATATGTTGTTGTTTTTTTTATATGTTGGAGATTATCAGTAAGAATCATTTTTATTGTAGCACCATTTAAGGTATTAATGTTGATTTGAATAAATATTGTTAATATAACTTTAATTTAATTTGTTTAATAAACATGCTTTGCAAGGCATTCCATTAAATCTTTAAAAAAAAAAAATATATATATATATATATATATATATATATATATATATATTAAATGTCAAACAATTTGAAATAATAATAATAGTATTTTGATAAAATAACATTTAAATAGTATTATAAAATAATTTTAATATTTAGAATAATAAATTAATTATTGAATTGTATTTTGTAGTCAATAGTTTCAAGAAAATACTTTTATACAAACATATTTTTATTAATGAATATCCTACAATTATTGCAAACTGTGCTTGTTTATGAATATGAATATTTAAATGTTGAGTATTATCAGTAAGCATCATTTTTATTGCATTGCTGGCTTATTATAAAGAATTATAAGCTGTCAGGAAACTAAACCACTAAACACTGGCTCTGCTATTAATGTTCAATGTTGTGTTACAGATGAAAGCCTGGTTTATATATGATAGTTTTTATTGACAGAACTTATCTTTAATTACATTTTTAAATTAATTCTCATGGTATATTTGCTTTAATGTTGATACATTTCAAAAGTAGAACCACCGATATTAATGTGAAACTGTGTACTTCAGGCGTAACGTTAAATTTATTATCCATCAACATACATGTGTGGAAAAAATTAAGTCGATTAAATTAGTGCAGCACACACAGGGACATAAATAACATAACATAGATTCTGAATGAGCGAACCTTCCAGAAAAATAACAGCTCAAACAACCCATTTACCACCCTGAAACAACATAATAATCCCTCTGTCTCTGGGGTTAAGTGGAATACCAATACAGTATTGACAAAATGTCAGTCTGCCTCACCGACTCCTTGTTCACACACTGCTTTATATGAGGATACAGCCTGCGCAGATAGACACGCAAGTTTATCACTCAAGGTCAAGCCATCCAACGCCGTGACAGGCTTTAGTTTCATCGATTCATGTTTGATAGCTTTATACTGACTCTGAGACAATGGGGCGTCTTTGTTAGATTTGTTGTAAGCAAGTGTATAACCGCTGAAGTCGTTCTTTAGAGGTTCAGCAAAATGCTAATTCTCTCGCTGCCATTCGTTTTTAGCTGAACTCCAAGAATCGCAGCATTTGGCAAACCAACAGTGACCTAAAGTTGACCTTTTCGTTGAAAGAGTGCCGTCATTGTTCCATTGTTCATTAAAAAACGGACCTTTCCCCAACTCTCAGAGGTAGCAGTGGAATTGCAAATCTCTCTATTTCTCTTCAGAGAGTGTCTGCCTGGCTTTAGCAAGCCGCTATCCATTGGTTTTAGAGCTGAATGCAGCTGTGAGTGGGAATTGGCAGCAGTATAACGGCTTTTATTGCTACACATTGGCTCAGTGGGTTCGAGACTACCACTGTGCATAATTAACTGCCAATGAAATGTTCCCTTGAGTCAATCTGTCTGCTTTATTAACAAAGTAATGTGGTTATGCTTTAATTGGCTCTTTTATTGTTAGCCAAATGAGATCAAATGATAGAACACATGGTTGCAAAGAGGAGACCATTAGTGGTCACAGGCTCTATAAGTGGATGTTAGGGGAGGTGTAATATCTCCATATCCTGCTTGTCATGATGGGTTTTTGTTTGTTTCCGTGGCTCTGGGTTGGTCGCTCAGAAGTGACATGTTTGGATACGGCTAGCAAACTGTGGTTTGTTTTAAAGGAGTTTCTAGCATTTTTTTTTTAACATGAATATTTTAGAATTGTGACTTTTTAGCATTGTGTGAAGTTATAGATACTTAGTAGATGTTGGTATAGCTGTTAGCACGTAGCTTAGCAAGCTATGTTACTTATGTTAGCAATAACAAAAGTATGCAGCTACTTTATTTCAGTGTATTTCTTTAAGTTCTCCAGACAGCTTTTATATGCTAGTAATTTTAAAGTAAAAAGTGATTATGACACGATTAAGTGATTTTGTTTGGTAATAAATTGGAGGCTTGTTCTCAGCTAACAGAAAATATTTGCTCCCATTAATGTTATGTTTCTCTGAACATTCAAAACCACTAATTTTGTAGTTTGTTATGCAGACGTTAAAGGGATAGTTCACCCAAAAATGAAAATTTTATCATTAATTACTCACCCTCATTTCATTCCAAACCCAACCTTCGTTCATCTTCGCAACACAAATTAAGATATTTTTGATGAAATCCGAGAGCTTTCTGACCCTGCATAGATAGCAACACAACTGACAAGTTCAAGGCCCAGAAAAGTAGCAAGGACTTTGTTAAAATAGTCCATGTGACATCAGTGGTTCAATCGTAATGTTATGAAGCTACGAGAATACTTTTTGTGCACTAAAAAACAAAACAAAATAACGACACAATTCAACAATTTCTTCTCTTCCATGTCAGTCTTCGACGCGCGTTCAGGACAGTATTATGACACATGCATGTGATGCTGCTGACACAGCAGCTGGCGTTTTGACGTAGAACATGCATGTGCTACGCCTTGTTTACAAGCAGAGGAAGACTTACGCTGTGCATAAAACAGTCTTCGTAAACATGTCTGAAGATTTCGACATAGAGGATGACTTGCAAAGTTTTGCAACTTATTTGAACCAGAATATAGACAATGAACTAAGAGTGTCTTGTAGCTTCATTACAGTTGAACCACTGATGTCACATGGACTATTTTAAAGGTGGGGTATGTATTTTTTCAAAAACGCTATAGAAAACTGAGTCGGGCCCAGTACCAAAACAAACTTGTAGACAATCAGCAGTAAGGGTTGTGTCTACTCATGATACGAGCAGAGAGTGCTCAGTGCACATGACGGACATTAGCCGCCGAGCGACGACAGACTGACAGAGATGGCGGATAAAAAGCAAAAGATGAAACCGTCTGTGGAACAAAAGAAGGCTTACACCGTGTCTACCTGTCCACTGGACCCGACAAAATGACCGTTGAAAATCATTTGAAATTTGTGTCAATATGTCATAAATAGAATGCAGCAGCAGTGTACTGTCAGGGATTTGTCGTGTCGGGGATTTGCCGCTCGCATCCGGCGTAGACATGGTGTTGCGATAAGGCAAGAAGTAGGACCCATGTAAATATCAGATCAGCTTTCCAGTGCTGGAGAGAACTTAAGGAGCGGGAAGGCCTGCGTTCGGACGCTGAGGTTGCTTTTTTTTTTCTTCTCGATAGGTGAGTAACATTGGTTTTGCTTTGTTTCACAGAACTAATCGTTGCCTGGGATGCGAACGTATGTGTGGGGCGGAGCTATCAAAATAGGGGCGAGACCCTTTTGGGGTAGGGCTGTGTTTGTTTTGGTGATTTCAAATATCAACATTGGCTTCCAGAAATCACTTACCCCACCTTTAAGAATGTCCTTACGTCCTTTCTGGGTCTTGAACGTGTCAGTTACATTGCTGTCTATGCAGGGTCAGAAAGCTCTCGAACTTCATCAAAAACATCTTAATTTGTGTTCTGAAGATGAACGAAGGTCTTACGGGTTTGGAACGACATGAGAGTGAGTAATTCAAGACAGAATTTTTATTTTTGTTTGAACTATCCCTTTAGGGAAACGTTCCATTTTAGAATTTTGCAAACATGGGAACGTTACTTTTGAATGTTCTCTGAACGTTCTGAAAGAAATAAGATTTAACAAACGTTAGCTGAACGTCCAATTAAAATTTCTCAGAAAACAAGATGTTCCATCAACGATGTATAAATAACATTTTTGTGCCAAAATTTGGAGAACATTATTCAAGAGCAGACAATTCCAAATGTACGTTCTATTAACGTTACTGGAAGAACATTTGTTTGTAACTTTGAGATAACATTGTAAAAACAGTTGTTAGCTTGTTAGCTGGGTTAGCACTAGCGCAACCTAATGAGGTGCTAAGGATGTGCGTTAGGTGTTTAACATTTTTTACACAAAAATCCATACAATACACAAAATGCATATATGTATACTAAACTTTACTGTCAACAAATTATGATCAAAACCATTTCACCACCGTTATTCTTAGAAATTTATGCTAAGAAGAAACTGTCAGTTATGACTTTGTGACATCCGAGTGCACACAAATGTTGTAAATGTGACCATTCCTCTGTGACTTGAAGGCAGCAGTTCTGCAAGGTAAAAGAACATCATCTCATAATTGATTGCATCGCTTCAAGGTCTTTTGTAAGCTAATTGAATCGAAAGGCAAACATATTACATCTTTGCTGCGACAACTTTGCTCAAGCGAGATTTAAAACTGACGTTTGCTGTAGTTGAAGGTTTCACCTGAGGCAGAACCAGCCCTCGGCTACAGAATAATGACTGTGATGTCACTGGGTGTCAGATTTAAGACTGATTAATCATATTTCATAGTGAACACTGGAGATTTCTGTTGTTACTGATTGGCACAATCCAAGTAAGAGATAATTATCTTTTAAAAATGTGATCCTGTAACTGATTTATATTTATATGATATTTTATGCAGAGAATGTTTGCCTAATGCTGCTTTTTTGATAGTTGTGTAGATGCTACAGTGTGATGCTACAATTACTTTATATGGCTGAACGAAATATTACAAATTTAGATTAACTCATTAATATTAATTTTGTATGTATTTTGTAAATTGCTCAAGATTTGTTAATGCGATTTTTGGTCTCACTGGTGTCTCTGATGTGCTTTTTTTATCAGTTAGATTTTATTTTGTTTTGTTATTTTATTAACTGTGAGTAATTATATTAATCAGCATATCATTGAATGAATTTGATTAAAATTCCATCAATTAATTTTGATTAATTGTAAAATAGTACTAATACTAATAATTAGTGCTGTCAAATGATTAATCGTGATTAATCGCATCCAAAATAAAAGTTTTTGTTTACATAATATGTATGTATACTGTGTATATTTATTATGTATATATAAATACAAACACATGCATGTATATATTTAAGAAAAATGTTATGTTTATATATTAAATATATTTATATTAGTGCTGTCAAAATTAGTGCGTTAACGCAGGCGATTAATTTTTTCAGTTTAACGCGTTAAAATTATTTAACATTGTTAACGCAGGGGCGGGGCCTAGGGTTGGCCACCCCACTCATAATTGCTAATTCTGTCTCTTTTTTCTTGACAAGAAGTGCATTTATTCAGTCGCAGAACGTCTTTACGATCACATCAAACCGGAGACGTTTCAGACACGCACTCCAGCTTCACTTCAGCGTCAGGCGCGAGTCAAACGAGCGCGGAAACTGTACTGTGCTCGCAGCGCATACTCGTCAGTTTCAACTCGTCAGTTCAGTAGTAGAGACTGAAATGAGCCCGACCAGAAATGGGTCAGAAAAGGTAGAGTTGAGAGAAAACACGATGCGTGTCAGGTTCAGTAGCGGCAGCTCTTAAAGAAATAGCAGCCAAAACAACCTAATAACCAGCTGCTGTGATGTCTGTTCATCAAGAACAAAAGAAAAAAGAGGAAATCGATACATTTTATAGTTTTAAGGATTCATCTGTATTTAGTTTAGAATTTAGTGTTTGATAACTTTATTCAATTTCTGTAGGCTATATTTCTCCTGAGGGGCACAGGTAGATAAATATGATATTTATTATAACGGGTTTATGTGAAGATTGTTTTAAGTTCACTTAAATTAGAAGTTATTTTTAAAGTCTAATGTGAAAATTGATAGCTCTTAATTATAATGTAAAGTTGAATGGCTATAGTTGAATGGCTATTGAATGGTTAAATATTAGGGGGAAATATTTTTTATAGGGAAATCAGTATTAATTGGTGTCAGTGATACTGGCCTTCAGTCATAAAAATAAAGATGCCATTAAACAAATATTAAAAATATACTGTCTTTATGTTGTTTGTACATTAATTTGAAGATTGAATGTGAAATTATTGCAGTATAAAAGTATATTTAAAAACTTTAATGTTAGGTGGGATTAATCGCGATTAATTTCAGAAAAATGTGCGATTAATTAGTTAATTTTTTTAATCGATCAACAGCACTAATTTATATATAATATAAAATATAAGAATATAAATATATAAATGTATATGCATGTAAATATTTCCAAAATATATGCTGTATGTGAGTGTATGTATATATACACATAATAAATGTACACAGTACACACACATATATTATGTAAACAAAAACTTTTATTTTGGATGTGATTAATCGCAATTAATCGTTTGACAGCACTACTAATAATATATTGTGATTAATTTTGCAAAAGTAATGAAACAAAAAATGTGCAATTAAATTCCATAATTTAGATCTTTTTTTCAACAAATATTGATTATATTATATTAACTGCAAGTAATTTGATTAACTAAGCAGCATAATGTAATTAAATGTATATATTTATTTATTTGTATGTTTGTTTGTCTGGACTCCACAAACCTTGCCAACATATTTTTAATTTTTAATTTCTAGGGCTGCAAGGTTTTCTTTTTCTAATATTTTGTGCATCTAACAATGAATTCTCATGCTGTGTATGCATTTCCTAGGCAAAAACAGTGTTCACAGCTAAATTCTGCTTGTGGGAAACATTTGGTTCATAGTTGTACCGAAATATCTAGAGATGATATGTCATTTTAATTTGTACAACAAGATTTTTTAGCCTCAAATGGTCAGTCTACAAATGAAAACATAGAGCATATTATCGTAATTCTGCATAGCATTATAGAAGCTTGCCCAAGTTCTTTATTCAAGTGTGTAGATCATTAGTATAATTTTATTTATTCCAAGTTTCTGGCAAAATTTGTAAGAATACCCAGTGGGAAAGAAAACCTGTTGTGAGCAGATAATTATTTACATCTTTCCTGTGGACAACATGTGCTTCACTTCCTGGCAACACATGTTCAGTCTGAAAATGTCACAGAAGTCTTGTGAATTAGATCTTGGCGTTTCGAAGGGCCAGTTTCACACCTGCCCAAACTACTGTTTGCAGATGATGGACGATGGCCAGATGAAATCAGCATTTGGCAAACAGCTCCAAAGAATTACCAAGGGGCGTCAATCGAGTCTAAACCATTCAGAAAACTTGAAGAAGCAGAAAAGACAAACCGATCTCATGAGAAATTGCAACTGTTTTAAGAAGAAGCAATTTCGTATGAATTTATACACTGTTATTTGTATGAGAACATGCACTTTTTGGAAAAAAGTAAACATGAATCTAACCATCAGGGTGCAGGCAGATCGTACAAAAACATATGAATGGGATTGCACAAATTCAGCGGATTACAACATGTCCAGAGTATTTGCTCCAACCAGCTATGATGGCAACACACGACAAGCGACAGCGATTTTATTCATTTTATTTTATTTTACAGTTTCTATTTCTGCAACGTCATGGCCGGAACAACAACAAACTATAACAATGATGATCTCAGGTACTGATTATGTGCTTTATTTAAACTTAAAAATGTCTAATGTGAGTTTGAAAATCATTTTGCATGAGCTTTATAACCATATGGAAAGCAACAATGGATAATTTACTTAAGATCTTGAACTCGAAACACATGAACATTAAAACTGTGAACTTAATGTGAACAAGTGTATTCCAAGACAAAGAATGTATCAGTCACTCAGTATGCACTTTTAACAATGTTAAAATGGTTTAATATTTATGGATTAGATTATGTACTTGTGCAGAGAGACTCCGCCCACAAGCTCTTCTGATTGGCTGTCACTTTTTAATTAATTTTGTTGTGTCTTATAGCTGTGTCGTGTCTGGACAGACATATTACTTGTCGCTGGAATCTTAGGGGGTGTTTACACAACATCATTTTCAACTAAAACCAGAAAAAATGTATGCGTTTTGGCCGTTCATTTAACAACAGCGTTTTGGGATCATGAAAACGTAAACTGTTGAAAATGAGTTTCAAAGTACAAGTTTTTGAATATGATACCATTATCGTCTTGAAACATGAATTTACAAAAAAAACGTGAATTTATGAAAACGGTAATGTCCAACGCTATTTCACAACCAATTCGTATGTGTTTAACGAGGTGGCTAATTCATACAAATTTGTACGACGTCACTCGTACGATTTCTGTGAGGGGTAGGATTAGGGACGGGGTTAGGGGTGTTCGTTCGTACAAATTCATATGAATTTGCCAACTTGTAACATACGTACAATTTTTTACAAATCGTACGAGTGAGGTCGTACAAATTTGTATGAATTAGCCACTTCATAAAATATTTACGAATAGCCGTGAGATCGGGTTGGTAACATAATGTGCATGCATATTATGTGTTCCGTCTATGTGCAAGTTTCTTTACAAAGTGACATCGCCAACTACTGGCCTGGCATGCATAATACAGCATTTTAGTAGTTTTCGCATGATGCATGTGCATGAGGTTTATTTTGATAATGTTGCTGCCTATATGCAGAACTTCTCAAAAATGTATATTTACCCTTACTGCATTGCATCTGGTTAGGACACAATATCTGCTGCCAGTTCGCCAAAAAGTAAAGTTGCTATAAATTACCCAGAGATTGTGTTGGAAAGAACCGTAAAAAGTCAGCACCTATTCTGTCGCAATATCACCAGAGATGTTTTCTCCAAGCATAGCTTGAAGAGCACAACCACAGGCCTGAACCAAGACTACAAGGACATCAAACACACCTTCAGTGTCTTCAAGGGATTCCAGAGGCCCATTTCCTATCGCATTTCGCTGGCGTACGCTCTAAACAGCAGGCACGAATCAACAGAGAATTACCTGCAAAGTAGGTCTAAGTTCCTCTCCGCCCAAAAACTGCATCATTAGCATCCTGCCAGAGATAGATGGTGACTTTCTGCATCAGCTGTTGGCCGCCAGAGAGAGGGACCAGGGGGCTCGCTTTCCTTCGTTCCTTGGCCTGCACGCTGACCTGCCCCTGGTTCTTATTTAACAGTCACGAGGCCACGACCCGAAATAAAGCAGAAAGAGAGACACAAACTAAAAAAAACAGACTTGGCAGTGGGACCAAAGTCCCATCGTCCCCAAAGAAATTAGAGGCAGTAATCATTCAGAGGTGGTTAAATGTTATGGATGCATACGGTTCCGTCCTCCATCCTGATTCTGCATACCTGCCTGCCCGCGTCAGGACAAAAGGCCACGGTTGGAAGTGTCCAATTTTGCCATGCTTGACAGGTCAAAAGTGACGAATGGCAGCCGTTGCTGAAAGAAGGTTACATTTAAACACAGTGCAAGGCAATGAGGGGGAATACTTCCCTGACAATGACTGCTAAATCATTGTCAGGGAAACTAATGATAAGGTATCATAAGACAACGGGATAGCATGACAGATCGGGCGCGATCTCGCGCACCTTAATCACCCGTTGTCTGTTTCCCCCAACATTCATCTTTATTTTGCATAGACATGCACATATTCTGCTGCTTCTTGAATGGATACATCAGCTTGTCAGCACGAGTGTCACACAAAGCTTTATTTAAATTGTACATAGCGGGGTTCTTTGTTGTGAGCCGGGATGATGAATGGAATCAAATAATAATGACAAAGAATGTCTTGACTGCCTTGAGCTCCTAGAGTGAGAGCCATAGAGCACCGCAAGACCAGCGAAATAAGCTCACAGTGAGGATATTATTCAATTTTACCAGAAAATTTAGATGGAAAACTATTATTTCAATATGTTAGCAAGACTATTGACATGCTAGGGATGCTAGGGATGTCACTTTAAGACATCTTGTGTGTGACTGATTATAAAAACGAATAAATAAATAAATCAACAAAAAAATTGCGCAATACATTTCCATAATTTCCAGCAAATATTGATTATATGATATTAACTGTGAGTCATTTGATTAATTAAGTAGCATATCATGTAATTTATTTGATTAAAATTTCATAATTTTATTTTGATTAATTGTAAAAAATATATATTTTGTGTGATTAATTAAAAAATGCAACAAAAAATGTCAAATTAAATTCCAGAATTCACAAGATTTTCAGCAAAAAAATGTATTTTATGACATTAACTGAGTAATTTGATTAATAAAGAAGCATATCGTGTAATTATTTTTGTTAAAATAAATGGTGCGATTCCAGCGACAATGGCTTTCCTGGTTTGAATACCCCCTAAATGACACTGATGATATGATATAACTGTGAGTAATTTGATTAATTAAGCAGCATATTATGTAATTAATTTGATTAAACTTTCATTAATTTATTTTGATATAATTGTAAAAAAAATTATGTTATTAAAATGTGCGCATTTAAATTCTATATGACAGGATATTTTTGGGTGTTTGTCAGCAAATATTTATATATGAGATTAATTGTAGTTAATTCCGATAATTAAACAGCAGCTCTTGTAATTAAATTGATTTAAAAAATCTAATTAATTGCAAGATCTGCTGTTCAGTTAAGTGAATTAATCACAATTAATCTCATATATAAATATTTTATTTATTCATATATAATTTTATTTCTTTATTCATTAATTAATTCATTTCTTTATTCATTTATTTATGACAGATACTGTGCACTGGTATGCGATACTATTACCAAATGGCTTTCTTTAGGAGCAAAACAACTCTCTTTCTCTTGTCTGTAACCAAACATCCTAGACCGCTGTTGTGCAAATCTGTCGCACCTGTTGTAGTAATTTCAAAAACACACAAGTGAGAAGAACAAACAGAAAATAAGCCATGTGATGGTGGCATCTTGACAAGTCTTTAAGTAATTCCTACAAGAACAAACACCCTGGGGCTGCCTGGCTTCATTGCTTAAGTTGTTGAGAGGACAGCATCAAAGCACATTATGAGAACGGCACAATTACTGCATGTGGGTGAGCGAAGCACTGCGATGGATGTGTCAGCTTCAATTAATTCAAAATGTATTTTGTATATGACAACAGAATTTTTATTTTAGGGTAACTATCCCTTTAAAGGTTTCAACAAACCTTTTATTTCTGAGTATTTATCTTGCACTTGTAACTTAAAATGTAACTTATAATTTGTAGAATATTACCCTAACAACTGAATAACAGCATTCTAAAAACACTTCATTATTCAAACCGCATAGCAATGCCTTAGCAACCATCCACAGCACCTTAGCACCACCAAAACAACCTAATAACTGCATAGCAACATGCTAAACACTCAGAACATCACTCAGCAACTACATTTCAATGTCTTGCCAATGACTCACAACACCCTAGATACCACATAGCAACACCATGGAAGTGACTGAAAACACCCTAGCAACCACCTAGCAACACAAAGAAGACCTTATTGACCACATACACCCTGTCAACTACTCACAACACCCTAGCAACCACATAGCAACACCCTGGCAACCTTTTTTTTAATTAAAATAGTTTTAGTAACCATCGAGAACATTCTAACAACTGCATAGCAACATTATTAAACAATCAGAACACCTTATCAACTGCATAGACCCTGGCATCAACTCACAACACCCTAGAAACAGCATAGTAACATCCTAGTAACCACCCAAAATACCATACCAACCACCCAGCATGACTTTAGTGACATCTAAAGTGACATCTTAGTGACTTTCTAGTACATCTTAATAATTGTAAAGCAACATACTAAATCACTCAGAACACCTTATAAACCACATACACACTGCCAATGTCTCATAAAACCCAGGCAACTGAATAGCAACACCCTAGCAACCACCCAGAATGATTTCAGCAACTAACAGAACATCCTAACAACCCCAGGTTAAAAAAAGTATACTTTCATAATGTAATTAGAGTGTTTTATTTTTATGCACTAATTTTGTACTTAATATACTAGAAATGATTCTTTAGTACTTCTTAAGATAAACTTGAGATCAACTAAGTGTACTCAGCTGTGCTATTTTGGGACATCATGAGTATGAACTAAAATGTGCTTATAACATACTATCTGTATTTTAAAAAATGTATTTATTTACCACTTACAGTACATTTGAACCTGTCTTTCATACACTAATACACTCAAGTGTACTACAAGTGGTGACTAAATACATGTTTTAAATGCAGATATAGTATGTTAAAAATTCATATTCATGGTGTCCCAAAATAGCACAGTTAAGTACACTTAGTTGATCGTAAGTTTATCTTACGAAGTACTAAAGACTTTTTTCTAGTATATTAAGTATAAAATTAGTGCACGAAAATAGAGCACTTTAAGTACATTATGGAAGTGTATTTTTTTTAACCTGGGACTGCATAGCAACATGATAAAACACTCAGAACACCTGCATAGACCCTGCCAATGACTCACAACACCATAGAAACTGTATAGCAACACCCTAGCAACCACCAAAACACCATACCATTCACCCAGCATAACTACAGTAGCAACTATCTACTACATCTTAATAACTGCATACTAAAGCACTCAAAAGACCTTATCAACCACATACACCCAGCCAGCAACTCGCAACACCCTAGCAACTGCATAACAACACCCTGGCAACCACCAGCATGTTTTAAGGAACCATATAGAACATCCTAACAAATATATAGCAACATATTAAAACACTCAGAACACCTTATCAACCACATACACCCTGCCAACATCTCACAACACCCTAGCAACCATCCAGCATGACTTCAGCAACCATCTGAACATCCTAACAACTGCACAGCAACATGCTAAAACACTAAAAACACCTTATTGACCACATACACCCTGCTAGCAACTCATAACACCCTAGCAACCACATTGCAATACCCTTGCAAGCGCCCAGCATGACTTCAGCAACCATTTGAACAAAACTGCAAAGCACTACAACACTTAGAATACCTTATTGACCACAAACACCCTGCCAACATCTCACAACACCCTAGCAACCATATAGAACATCATAACAACTGCATAGCAACATGTTAAAACACTCAGAACACCTTATCAACTACAGAGACCCTGCCTACAACTTACAAAACCCTATAAACTGCATAGCAACACCCTAGCAACCACTCAGTATGACTTCAGCAACCATTTGAATATCATAACAACTGCAAAGTGACATACTACAACACTCAAAACAACTTATTGATCACATACACCCTGCCAACAACTCATAACACCTTAGCAACCGCATAGCAACAAGCTAGCAACCATACAGAACACCCTAACAACTGCATAGCAACATGCTAAAAAACTCAGAACCCCTTATCAACTACAAAGATCCTGGTAACAACTCAACACCATAGCAAAATTTGCATAGCAACATGTTAAAAACACTCAAAACACCTTAGCAACAGCCCAGCAACATGGCAATGTCACTTTTTCTCAGTAAAATGTACTTTTGTTTAATAACACTGCTTTCTGTTTCTCCACATTGCAAACTCCTCCTCATTAGTAACAGACAACCTCCACCTGGCTCTAGGTTATGTGGACACCGAGCGTCCAGGAATCTCAAGGACGTATCACTCTCCCAGATTAAACAATATTCACTCTCTGTCAAACACTCCATTCCCAAAACTGCCACGCTGGAGGAAAATGAGCCCCCGCTCGACCCCCTCTCCATGCTCGACAGAGAGAGAGAGTGAGGGAGATCACTTTGGCCTGAAGGAGAGACCAGATAGTGAAATAATCTTTAATCTCTGTCCCTTCCAGGCACCAGCAACACCTGTTATCCTTGATGGCGTCGTGCGAGAGGGCAGCGCTCAGCCTCGTTTTAAAGCTGGTAATTATTGTACTAATTATTCACATAGGTGCCGGGTGATTACGGACGTTCAGGTGAATGCACGTCCCGCGCAGCGCCAGATGAGACCGGCACACGGTTGCTCCAATCCCTCGTTTCCCTTCCAGATATTTGACCTCTTGCGTTGTTTGCAATCTGCACTCGGGGAGCAGAAAAACAGGCAGAAACTTTTAATTGCTGGGAAACACTGCTCAAAGACACAAGCTTTAGCCATCTGTTAACTGTTTAGATAGATTCTTTTTTTCTCTCTCCGCGTCTGAACGGAAAGAGGATGTGTTGTTTTTGCGAAAAACAAAAGAGGAGCAGAGGGTTGCAACTGTTTTTCCTTCACTAACAGATGCTCTCTACGCAGGAAACAACACTTATTTGGATTACACACGCGAGGAGTTGTTTGTGGTGTGTTGCGTTGTTAGAAAAGCGAAATCTTTGGAAAAGCAAATGTAATGTGAGTGCTACGTTGCACTCTGAAAGTGCACGCCTTCCGTCATCTCATTAAAATTCTATGAATCAAATGATTATTTTTGTGTTTTAAAGACTGTATATTTAATTAGGGCCTGGAGGGAATATGGTGCCTTTAAGCCAGATTTATCTGTCCTCAGACTGAATTTAATTCAATTAATGGTGAGAGACCATAGTTATAGATTTCTTGGTCTCCCTCTCTTTGTTGATAGCGACACCGTTTTCATGAATTTTTCATTCTCTGGCGCCAGTTTTGAGGCAATTAACTAGCTATTGCAAATTTTATTCCACTTCTGTCTCAAAAAAAGAGGGAAAAGAGTCAAAAAAAGTCTCGTACTGCATCTCGTCCCTAGTCAGTGTCAGGCGCTTGCTTAGCAATTTGTTGCATTAACAGGAAAGTGTGTGCAGCTGAATTGGAGTAGTGTTTTGTTAGATGGGTATAAAAAAAAGCTTAGTTTACCGCGGCAGCGGTCGTGTGAAGACCGAAGAGTGTAAAGATTATCGACTCTACCGGTCGACTCCACCGGGCAGGGACACTCACCAGCAAAGGATATAACTATCACTTTTTATTTCTCCTCTTTCCTACTACTTGTTTCACTTCTGTTTCAGTTTTTATAACCATTTCTTACTGTGTGTAAGTAAGCTGTTGTTTTTTAAAACAAGTGTGTTTGGCTCAGTGTTGATGTCTGTATTGTTTGTTTATTAAGTTTTAGTTTTATTTAATTTTTAGTTATTTTAGTACTTCATACTACATGGAAATGAAATATATATATATATATATAGAATTTATTTTATATGTATGTATATGTGTGGCTGTACATACACGTGGTTGTTTTTTTTTTGGTGTTTGGCTTAGTGTTATGTTAGAAGCATTATTATACTCATACCATTTGTTGTTTTAATATTTTAAATTGTTATAGCGTTACTTTGTTTTCATTTAAATGTTTAATTTTTGAAATGTATGCATTTGTCATTTTTATTTAATTTATTTATTTTTAAATGTGTGTGTATATATAGTATTTAAGAGTTTTGACTTTTGTTGATAAAACGACACGTTTTCATGAATTTTCATTCTCTGAGCGCCAGTTTTGACTTTTAGTTTGTTACTTTTTCTTATTTGTAAGTCGCTTTGGATAAAAGCGTCTGCTAAATGACTAAAAGTAAAAGTAAAGTAAAAGAAAAGAATCCCTTTTAACATGGAAAACTATCCAGTGCTCATTATTGAAGGAGAAATTGGGCTTTCTGTCATCATTTGGTCATTCTCACGTCGATCCATAATGGTATGACTTTCTTTTCTTTTGCCTAACACAAAATGAGAAGTTTAGAAAAATGTCCAGGCTGCTCTTTTCCATACACTGATAGTGGATGGTGACTATAGTTAAGAGGGTCAATGATAAAGAAAATGAAAAATCTAGTTTGAAACGCATATGTGCCAAGTTATTAGAAATGTATTCATGTTGGTTTAAACTTTTCTAGAATAATTCAAATTTGATGACTTAAAATGTAATGTAGTGAAACCTTACAGGAAGTAACAACATATTTTTCTTACACCTTATCATCAATTATTCATTCAAGAAAATCATTACATATTCGGCGAGTCGCACCACATGACATTTCACAACCTAAACTAATCTTGTCTGTCATAAATACATCAAATTATCTTTTATTCTAGGAAGCTTACTGACTTTCAGACAGTCATGAGAGTCTTTCTGCATGTTGGTTGCACCACATGACTGTTTTTTTTTATATTAATAAGCATTTTTGTTAAATATTATAGTTTTTTTCAAAGAAATAATAAAAGATTATACAAAACTACTTGAGTCTATTTTCAACAATGTCTTCAATTTAATGAGGCTTTTTTCTTCCTGACATTTAAAAAAAAAAAGAAAAAATAATTAATTAATAAATAAATAAATAAATAATCATACTTGCTTAGAATACAAAATATTTCAAACTTAACTAGCACTACAGATTACAGATCTATTCAAACAGGAGTGCAGTACTAACTAGGCCACGACTCTCAAAATTATATCTATGACATTATTGGTGTCATATAACAGAAATCACTGGCAAGTTCTTAATCCACGTAATGCCATTTACAGCATTTTCCATAAGTCTCAAGAATGATGCCAGTCGGCTATTAAATGAAACAAATCAGAGGAATTTAATGACCACTTTGAGCTGCTACTGTAAGTGTTTGAGCAACATACGGCAGATCAAAGGTTAAGTGAGAATGAAAGCGGCACATTTATCCCTTTAAGACTGTTTGGTGAAAATTGCTTCGTTTGACGCCGTTAATGTCCTTCCTTCTTTATCACTCAGATTGCCTGACTTATAAATATGAATGTCTGCTCTGCTCGGCCCGCCTCAAATCCCCGGTGGTCACTCTGTCTGCTCACACAGCATATGATGAAGCATTCAAACACGGAGGGACGTAAGTGACAATGACACTACAAAGCTCAACGATGAAGCCAGACAGGATCTCATTACGGCACAGGACTGTTAATGATAAACTATCGCAGGTCAGTTGGGAAAACCTGCGTGGGTCAATGACACGACACTCATTTTATTTGTCAAATCTATTAATTTATATATATAGCAAACATTAAATTGCAATTCATGCATACAATGACTTGAATACACCTTTTCTATGATGAGCATGTTTTTAATTTCTAAAATTCATTTAGATTTTTTGAGGGGCATAAAGTAAAAAAATGTCAGGATGATATAATGAAGAAAAAGCTTATTGTTTTATTATCATTTATTGGAAAAAATCCTGCTTCACTGCTTATTAATTTTGAAAAAATTTTGTTCATCAAATCAGAGTCATGATGAAATATGCAGACCCTCATGACTGTGCATCAAGATCACTAAATCTTTTAAAAGTCAACTTACAGGTCAAGTTACAAAATGTCATGTGGTGCAACTCCCCAAATATGTAATGGGTTATATGAATTACTTTTTTAAATTGAAGTTATATCTTAATAATTTATATTTTAAAAATTCATTTAATTTTTAATGTATAATTATTAAATGTAAATGTCATGTGGTATGACTTTACAAATATGTAAAGGTATTTATGAATGATTAATTCACAATATAAGAAAAAAAAAACTTTTTACTTTAGAAAATATATTTGAAAACATTTTTGAAAATAATTATTAGGACGTGTATATTCATGCATTTTGGGTGTAAGGAAAATATGTTATCATTTGTTGGTTGCTCCACATGACATTTTTCATTAAATTGAAACTTTTCTAGAAATCATGTTTTCAAAACCACTTTAATAGTCCTTTGTGGTGTTTTTGTCCTTTTAGGTGCCATAGACTGTCATCAGAAAATCACCTCCATGAAGATTCTTCAAAAGTTCTCCTTTTGCGTTCCACAAAAACACACACACACACACACACACACACACACACACACACACACACAGATTTGGAATGACTTTCTATCAACACAACAGTCTTAATATTTGCTCATGTTGTGTATTGACATGGGAAATGTCTTTTTATTATAACCGTCTGCAATCTTTTCTGTTTTTTGATGTCCGGCTTTGTCCCTTCGGTCTGTTTGTATGACAGCGACCACATGTCATAATACAAGGGGCTGGGGATCTCAGGCCCAAATACCTAAATTACTCTGTGCTAAACCAAACCTGTCCAAAGATCTCCTTCCATCATTCAAGTGTAGAAATTTATCCCCCTCTCTGGCCTTTTCCCACTTTTCATCCTCTGTTTCTTTCTCTCAGGTCCCAAATCCATGGCGGTATTAGGTGAAACAGATTGCTCGTCGTGAATTTAAACCCACAGCCCACCTCGAGGAGAGCCAAGTCCAATGACAAACATAATTCTTCAAGGAAGTTTGGAAAGACTCGGCCAGGAAAATGGAGTTTGGCGACGGGGTGTCTCGAAAAGGTCAAGATTTGCTGTTTGCAAGCCTAGCTCAAACATAAATGCTCCATAATACCAGTTCGGGTGATTGCTTTACTCTCTAGACAATGTCAATTTTGTGGAAGGAGTTGCAGATTAAGTCGCCAGCGTGTCAAGGGCCCTCGTGGGTGCCGGTGTCTAGTCTCGGAAACAGGTCCTAAAGCCCATGCCTATTACCGCAGCCACCCACAGGACAGATGTTTAAAGCTTAGGGGCGCAATGGAGAATAATAGCACATTAGATTCTTAATGTCTCCGCTGATGCCGCGCTCATGCGGGAGGAAAATCTCTGGTGGTCCAAACACCTTGCCCCTTTTTTTCCCTCATCCCTCCCTGTAGTTTTCTTAGCTCCATCCAGATTCGGTTGCTCTATCTCTCCTCATGCCACTTGAGCGACGAATCCTACCCCGGAGCAAGGCGCCACACACACCATTCATCAAGATATGACCCGCTCGGAGGATACAATGGGCTAATGAACTCATTAAAATGTGTGCGCGTGTCGGCGCAAGTGGGCGGATGTGGACGTTTGCGCGAGCGCGCGTCTGCCTTGTGGGTTTAATGTATATGTTTGTGTAAAAGTGAAAGAAGGAAAAATGGCCCGCCGATGTAAAACCATTAGCCCCACCTCACAGTTCAGATTGCAAGCATTTATCTTCGCAGATATGATGGCTGTTTAAAGCTGTGATGTATATCTGCTGTGTGCCGTATTCAAAGGCCAGGAAAACTGACTATGATGAAAAATTATTCCAGATGCAGATCCATCATTTCAGAATTGCCCCCGTCGTAGGCGAGTATGGCGCGTACTGTACAGGAAAAGCTTTTAGTCCTGTGTTTGTCTTGATTATGAGCTTCACTTATGGAAGTGACATAATATTTTTAGATAATAATTATTAGCTAAGCAACTTGGGTGACAAGAAGCTTTTATGTCAGTCAGATATTGATTTATCACTTATTAAATGAGAAAAATATCAGAATATACATACATAGATGGGTGAATCTCACAAAAAACATTTCACTATTAACCACAAAATCAAATGAAAATTGAAAAAAAAGAAAAGAAATTATATTTAAAATAATTTTAAATATATATTTTGTCTATTTTCATTTGTATTACTTTTTATATTATATTAAAAAAAATAAATAATACATTATATCTTTATATTTTTGTACAGAATAAAGTAATATAATAGTATGATTCTGATATATATATATATATATATATATATATATATATATATATATATATATCAGTAATTAAAAAATAATTAAAATTAAGATATATTATGAACTTGAAAGAAAAAAATATGTGTGAACTTTTGCAAAAAAAAGAAAAAAAAAGATTTACTGCAAGGTTTACCCTACTTTAATGCAAAAAATAAATTACAGTACAGTAAAATCATATGAATCATATGAGCGTGTAGGGTGTATTGGTATTTATACAATTTTATAAATGAATTTTTGTTGACTTAAAAAACTGAAATTAAGAAAAATTACAAAAAGAAAACTCAAGTGTAAAATAACATTGGAGTACTAAAATGGGGTGAATCTTAATCTTTATGAAAACTGTAATATTGTAAAAAATCTTACAAGGTAAAAAAAATAGGCTTAATTTTTTTTTCAATTTTTTCTTTATTAAAAAAGAAATATAAAAATATTTTAAAAAATGTAATGATTTTGCAAAATTGCAAAAACAAAAGTTTTGTAACCCTACTTTAATGCAGAAATAAATTACACTAAAATCATAATCATTAATTAACATGTAGGGTATATTTGTATTTAATGCATTTTATAAACATAAATTTTTGCAGATTTAAAAAAAAGGAAAATACAACTCAAAATAAAAATAACATTGCAGTAATGAAAAATTGGTGGTTTAAATGATCTTAATAGTAAGATTAATATTAGGATCATTAAAATGATTATAATTATGTCAGTGCAAAACATTTTAACAATACAAAACTAGGCTTAATTTTCTTTATGCAAACTATATAATAGCTATATAACTATATAACCAAATTTTGCGATGAAATGGGTATTTTCCTGACAAACTTGACCCTGCCATTGTAATCAGTGCAAATCAGTCAGACTTTAGCGTGTAAACATGACTCGCTCCATGCTGGGCTGTGAACACTGTTATATTACAAGCTCATGTCTACATGTGTAAGGTAGAATCAGTCCCCCACCCCCTCCTTCAGAGACCCCCATCATCCCTCCTACCCCATCCGGAGCTGGAGGTACACCTTCATGAGAAGAGACCGGGGGTAATTCAGTCCGTAGGCTTAATTAATCTTGTGTCTGATTTGATGAATGGCTCCCAAATAGTGCTGTAATGGTGTGATATCTCTCAGCTCGGAGGCTCCGCTGTTGACAGAGTCTGTGTGAAAGTCAAAACGGGGAGCGCTTCACTCTGGGCTTTGTTTGCAAAGTTCCTCTAGTCTGCAGTCGTAACACACACACACACACCGCATACAGCGCCCATCTCATGCTGTGTTACTCAGTTTTGACAAAAAATGATTTGTTGTCTGTAAAGAAAAAGCGCAGCGCCTCAGGGGGTAAACACATTAGTGTGAGTAATCTAATGTTGATCTTTCTAATGAGAGGTGCTTAAATGATTTTAAACATACTACTCTAGTTACACATTTGGGACGCATTGAAGTTGACTTTACAATGTGTGTAAAGCCATCAGTATAGCAAGGTCATCATAATGGATGGTTGTTCTTTGGTTAATTACCTGTACAACGCACTAATTCCCTCAAAAGTGAATAATAGCATTTAGTGGATTGCTTCTGAAGTGTGTTTGGAGGCTGTTTACGGGATTCGGCACAAGAAAAAAACAACAGACTCAACGCTCGGTTTGTAAAAATAAGTAAAAATTGGGTTTACAGTCTTATTTAAAATGGAAGTCTATAGGGCAAGTGTTTCATTCTTCTGTTAAAATAAATAAGTAAATAAACTCATTCAGAACCATGGCTTCTTTTTAAAATGCATTAACTTCTGGTTATGGGTTATGACATGGGGGAAGAGCTTAGAAAACTTTGCCATTAATTTCTATAAGCATGTTACAAATGCTGCCACTAAAGTTTAACCGTGGAACATTCCCAGCTAATTTTGATTTGTATTTCAAAACAAACACATCTTCTTGTTAAATTTACTTGTAGTATCTTACAATTCAAATAACCATAAACACTCCTTTCATTTGTCATTTGTTGGGACGTCTCTGAGGAATAGTCATGCAGAAAGAGACGCAAACAATAACAATTATGCAACTTAAATTCTAAAACTCACACATGCATTATTAATCCCCCCATAAAATACTTTTTCTGCCGAATTATTGACAATCTGTTGTGCTGAATGAGGGATGGGAATATCCCTGACACTGACAGTTGTTGGTTTGGGATAATAAAGCAAAACCCACCTCTTTAATCTTTAATAGACCCTCACTAATCCCCTAGTTTAACTGGCAGACCCTAAGGGAGCGTTAGCGCTGTCTGTGCTATAGTGCAATAGAGAGGCAACGCACGCCTTTGATCCGTCCAATGTGATGCTAATTTCAGTCAAATTTCAGCATATGGAAATTTATACTCCTTTTGTATGCGTAAATTGGAGGGTGTGTGTGTGAGCTTGGGTTTTTCTCGCTGGCATTATCCCATTTCGCCGAGCCAAATATCACATCTCGCTAACCTGTTAGCCTGGTCTGCAAAAGCCGTAGCTGTTTTAAAGGTTAAGGCCATCGGTACGGCTTAAACTGTGTGCTTTTCTGCCCACGTCTGATGATTGAAGGATCAAACTATCAGGCTAGAAATCGTAAAGATTAGAAATCGCCACAGACGTTAAGTTAGCATGGCTAGCGCGTAGGAGCTAACGAGGGATGGCAGATGGGCCGGACGTGTTGAGACGGGTGATTGGAGGAGTAGGTGATGAGATTCAGAGGCCTCGGCCGGCCCGTGGACTTGATTAAACTAATCTCATCTCTATCAAAGCGTCGCGGGGCGAGCGGACCTGCCATTATTCATGGGCCTGGGGTAATTACAGGCAGGCGGTGCTTTGGGATCTAAGCTCTCATACCTTCAGGCTAGCAGGGCCCTTGCTTACTCTGTGCAACGTTTTTAGGGCAGGCCTCCTCCATACACTGGCCCAATGGGTCGGAGAGGATCTTAGTGGGACCCCCCTTTTTTTTCAAATTTGGCATTGATTTGAAATTTTATTGAAAATAATAACCCAACCCTACTGAAAAACTATATAGTTGTCATACACTACCTTTCAAAAGTGTGGGGTCAGAAAATTGTGCTTTTGAAAGATGTTTCTTCTGCTTACTGAGACTGAATTTAACAGAAATATTGTGAAATATGATTACATTTTAAAACAAATGTTTTCTATTTAACTATATTTTAAAATGTAATTTATTCCTGTGATGCAAAGCTGAATTTTCAGCATCATTACTCCAGTCTTCAGTGTCACATGATCCTTCAGAAATCATTCTGATATGCTGATTTGCTGCTCAAGAAACATTTATTATTATCATCAATTTTGAAAAGAGTTAATATTTTTGTGGAAATTGTGATACTTTTTTGTCTTTCAAGATTCTTTGATGAATGGAAAATGTGAACAAACAGGATTTATTTGAAATAGAAAAGTGTCATACTGTCATTTTTAATGCATCCTTGCTAAATAAATATATTCATTTCTTGCAAAAAACAAACAAACAAACAAACAATCTTACTGACCAAACATTTGAACAGTAAAGTACATTCATAACAAGTAAATGGCTATGAATCTCTAAAATTACTGTTCTTACAGTACCATAATATATTTTTGTATTCATGTGTCATAACTAGTTGTGTGGCAAGTTGTCACACATTTACTCTAATATTTAATATTTTAGTAGGTAAGTTATCACAATAGGATCTTGCCATTAAACAGCCTATTAAAGGCTATTAAATTTGTTAAATCAGTTTTGACACACAACACACAGAATGAACAATAATTAATAAAGTACAAAAAAATGTGACAACTTGCCCCAGTGAATATCTTCCTTAATTACAGCATACTGTTGTCATTTGTCTAAATGTATGTCAGTGTTGTTTTTTAGTGAGCACTTCAACAGCTATAGCAGAAAATTATGATAAAACAAATATTTAAGAAAAAAACAAACAATTAACAAAAATAATTAATTATTATAATTAACAATTTGGTTGACAAAGATTATCCTGATTTCTGACCGTTTTGAAACAGATGTTTGTACCAACATTAAAATCACTGCAGATGAAAACACACTTTTCAGTCTAAACCTTTAAATTATACATTTAGCAACTGAGGAAAACAATGTAGTCATTTTAAGCTTTTATTTCACAAGCTCTTATATTTTTTAGATTATATTTAGTTTATGAGTGTTGTTACCATAACACGGGCCTTGATATAGAAAATGACATTTAGGTTGTTTTAAAGTGTGTGTATTTTTGTCAAAGAACAAGAGATGGCTGACATTATGGGAGGAAGATGTCGACGGCAGTAAACAAGAGCAGTTTAAACTTCCCTCAATTGTCCTTCTGTCATGTATCTATAGAAGACTCTCTCTCTCTCTCTCTCTCTCTCTCTCTCTCTTTCTCCCACACACACACACGCACACACACACCGACAAATTCACTCATGCTTTGTGATGGATTAATCAAGATGAAGAGCCACTTGCCCTCTCTGCTTCAACTGACAGCGCTGTCTGTCATGTCAAAGCCATTTATCTTGTCTTAAAAAAATCACAATGTAAAAACATTAGGAAATCCGCAGTTCAATTTTATTAGATAATATATTGAACAAATATAGTAAAAGTGGCTAGGCAGAGAAGATTTACGTGATGTGGGAGGATCTGAATTATTTACTGTGTTACAGCCTCTGAGGACCACGAGAGATAATTTATCTGATAAAATAACATGCATATTCATATGCCATAGTGTTTTTGAGGACATTAGGTAATAGTTGTGTGTGTACTAGTATTAAAAGAAAAAATATTATTTATACTATATATGATATTTACACTATATATATAATGTTAATAAGGAAAATAAAATAGGAAAAAATATAATTTATACATATATTTTTTTTTATATAATTTAAGTATAATGTTAAAACATAATTATTTAATTTATAAAATTTAAAATGATCCTAATTTATTCATTAAATAAACATAAAACTGGTCCTGATTAAAGATGCTCATAATTATACTACTCTTAATGAATAATATTAATTTTAAAAGGTCTATACACTGTATATATAAGACCGTACACATCTTCAGGCAATTGTGTTTGTTTTTTAGCTTGCATGTCATGTACTTTTTATGCAAACTGTAGTAAACAAACTTTTTTTGAGAACCTGTTTGGCGTAAACATAGCCTAAAGTCGTTTATTAACTGATTTAGTTTACATCTCAGATTTTATTTAACATTATCAAGACAAAATATCAGTCTGTACGAGTTTGTGTGATCTCTATGATGCTTTGATAGGGATTCTAGCAGTTCTCAGGCCGGAGGTTGAGCTCTTCCCCCATGTCAGTGTGTTACGTGTGGGTCTGAGCTCAAGAGACCCATGGGGATCCTGCTGGAGGAAGCAGGAGATGATAGGAGAGATGGGAGTAAGTAATGAGATCCTGGGGTGAGAGCAGGTCTGTTAGACGCGGCCAGTGTTGTGTGGATCCACTCCAGGCTGTGTTTGCTGGCTCTTTGAGCTTCACTGGCCCTCAGTCCTGAGGATGTTTTCCAGTATGACAGAAGCGGGGCGATCCCTAGAGACCGGCATCCAGTCATTAACAACTGGCCACGGCACAAAGATCTGAGAGAACAAGTTCAACACCATCAGTCCTGTGGAAAAACAGAGCGTGGCGTCTCTTTTACTGTCTGTTTTTGGAGTGCAGATGTACGGCAATAACAAGTTGCGGTCAAAGGTCCGATTCCTTTGTTTGAGTCGAGGGGAGATGAAAGTTTTGTTTTGGAAAGTAGCTTTTTCATTCGCGTCTCTTATCATCTCAACGAAGCCCCTGAGCTAGAAAACAAGTTCGTAAAGCAGCTGAAAGCTGTCATGGGTTGTACGCTTCACTGACTTGGATTTTTATTTGTCTCCCAAGGGATGTTTGTAGAGAAATGAAAATCAATGCGAAATGTCAAGGGAAAAAGAAATATGTACCTGAGTTGTGACTGTCTGCAAACTTAGTTTTAGTAGCTTTACACACAGTTTTGCTGACTTTATGTGTTTTAGTAGTTTTTGGTTTTGTTTCGCGATTTTCAGATTTTAAGCTGGGCGTTAAGTTGCGACCCAAAACAATGCTTTTCTTGTACAAAAGTAGCAACAAAGTAACTATAACATGTAATAATATTTTTTTAATAATTTATTATTTTTTATTTATTTGAATTTATTAATGAATAATGCATTTATTAATTTATTGACCTATTAACATTTAGTAATTTATTAATGATTATTTCTTAATATTAGAAATGAATATTAGAAATGATAAATTAACTTGTATTTACAATCTGAGTGTTTGTTTTCTGAATATCTCTTAAATTTAGATAGTTGCATCCTCTTCAAATAATATACCACACGAGTATAATTATTAATTGCAAATAAAAAGTCCTTTTTTCTGAATTTTTTTATTTTGCTACTGTTATTTTTATATTATTTTCTATCCCAATTATACTTTTTTTTCAGTGTGAATCACAAAAGTTATGACCTTTGAGTTTGGTGTATTCAAAATATTTTTGTATTTAATTAGAATTACCTTTTATTTTTATATTTTCGATTTTAAATTTGATTTTAAATTTGATTTTTGTCAGATTTTGGTTTTAGTTTTTTATTAAATATTTTTATCTAGATTTATTTTACGTTAGTTTTGGTAATTTTGTGCTTTCTTCATTTTTTATTAAATACTTTGTCATATTTCAACAATTCTTTTTAATTTTTTGTTTTAAAATATTTCAATTTATGTTTATTTTAGTTTTAGTAGGTTTAGTACTTCAACTTAAATCTATTTTTATTTCAGTTAGTTGCCAAGGCAACATTATTATTATTATTTTAAGTTTAAGTGTATTTTTTTAAGTTGACCATATTTTATTTCAGTTTTATGCGAGATGATGTGAGCCAGACTCGAACTCACTTTGCTCACATTAGCGCCACAGCTACTTAACCATCATATTCATAAACATAAAGTCATTTAAATTAACAAAAGAGATGCGAAACTGAAAAATATCACCAAATAGAGTTTGGTCTCTTTTAAGTTATGGAGCCATTTGTGTGAAAGCAAGCAAATGTGCGTATAAAGCCGAGGGGTCTCAACACGCGCTCCAGCATCTCCATTTATTTTTACTGGTCTCAGTGGTCTCATTCCCACCAACTGCTGTGGACTCAGCATCTATTCTAATTCGGTCAAACAAGCACAACATCTCCGGCCGTTTCTCTCCTCCATTAAGATGACTTAAGTGATTTTCTCTTTGCGTGTGGCTTAAGTAAATCAAATACGTCTCTCAAGCCCAGTTATTAAAAACAGTGTCCTTTCGTTCTCTATCAAAGCACAGTAATCCTGATTTACACAGTGGAAAAACCTCTACCGTCGTATCCCGCTACCTTCCCAAGGAGATCGAGTAATTAAATTGGTACTTTTTACAAGTCGTACTCAATAAATCTGAATAAATTAACAAGGCATTACTAAGACTGCTACATTAAATTTGCATAGTGTATTTAATGAATATGCAACTGCAAGTGAAAAGGTCTGCTACTGTGAACCCTCTAAATTAGCATAACTACTTCCAGCATGTTTCTTAAATAATGCTCTCATTTGCACATCACTGAGTTGGCTAATTCTAACTTCAGTCAGTGTAGCCTTGTAATTAAGACTCTTGCTTTAATTTTTAATGAAGTTTGTGTTACATCAATCCTGACAGTAATGAGGGGGACATGGAAACAAAAAGGCTTCTAATAATTAAATTCACAAACCAGTTCTAGGGATAATAATTCCTGAGGAGGAATTACATGACTAATTATTAATTAAATATTCATACTGTTGCATGGGCTGCCTCGCTTAACTGCTTGTCTTGTCGCCGCTAATGCCGAGATGTAAATCGTCTTTGCTATCACCGCGTCTACTCGAAGGTCCCGGATCCTTTTTAGTGCATGATTAATCATGTTGACACCTCAGATGAAATGCTTTTTATTGGCCTCGTTTATTGAGCCGTTTTACCTGAGTTGGTTTAGCTCCTGTTGAGATTCATTACCGAGCTTTAAGTACATAAACAAACCGCCACTGGAAAGGCCGACGTCTAGTTACGATGATGCACGCATTAGCATTATTAGCATATCCTGTTTGTCAATTTCACAGGCTAGTTTCAATATCAGAGGCCATTTTTGTTCAACAAAACTTCGTGCTCTCTTTAGCATTTAGCATTAGCCTTTCAGCTTCTTGCCCTCCCTCTGAATTTATCCCACAAAATTTCCAAATCACTTATTTAACAGTATGTTGTTTTTTGTTTAGCTCCTGTTGAGATTCATTACTGAGTTTAAGTACATAAACAAAATGGTATCACAATGGACGACGTCTACTTATGTTTATGCATGCATATTAACATATCCTTTTTGTTGATTTCACAGGCTAGTTTTGATATTCGGAGGCAATTTTTGTTCAAAATAAACCTTGCATCTTATGTTGCGCCAGTACAAACCTTTGTGCTCCCTTTAGCATTTAGCATTAGCCTTTCAGCCTCTCGCATTCACTCTGGATTTATCTGAAAATATTTCCAAATAGCCTACCTAAACAGCTTTTTGTTTTTGTTGTTTTTTGTTTAGCTCCTATTGAGATTCATTACTGAGCTTTAAGTACATAAACAAACCACTGTTGGAAGGGTTGATTAGCATTAGCATTATAAGCATATCCGGTCTGTCAATTTCACATGCTGGTTTTAATATCTGAGGCCATTTTTGTTCAACAAACCTTTGTGCTCCCTTTAGCATTTAGCATTAGCCTTTTAGCCTCTCGCGTTCGCTCTAGATTTATCAGAGAATATTTACAAATAGCTCAGATTTTTATTGGCCTCATTTATTGAGTCATTTTACCTTAGTTGGTTTAGCTCCTGTTGAGATTCGTTACTGAGCTTTAAGTGCATAAACAAACTGCCATCAGAATGGCCGACATCTAGTTATGATGATGGTGCATTACCATTTTCAGTATCTCCTGACTTTCTGAATTTCACAGGCTAGCATAGATATTTGAGGCCATTTTTGTTCAAATCATACCTGGCTTCTTTTATTAACTGGAGCTGCTCCCTTTAACATTTAGAATTAGCCTTTCAGTCTCTTGCATTTGCTCTGGATTTATCTGAAAATACGTCCAAATGCATTTGTTGTTTTTGGTTTAGCTCCTGTGGAGATTCGTTACTAGAACGGAATACGTCTAGTTACAATGATGGACACATGAGCATTATTAATTTATCCTGTTTGTCAATTTTACAGGCTATTTTCAACATCTGAGGCCATTTCTGTTCTAATCAAACCTGGCATATTTCACTGCTAAAGTACAAACCTTCATGCTCCCTTTAGCATTTAGCATTAGCCTTTTAGCGTCTTGCATATTCACTCTGCATTTATCCGACAAAATTTCCAAATGGCTTATTTAAGAGTACATTGTTTTTGGTTTAGCTCCAGCTGAGATTCATTACTCAGCTTTAAATACATAAACCTGACTTGCTATGAGTGACATCTAGTTACATTGATGAACGCATTAGCAATTTCAGCATCTCCTGATTGTCCATTTGACAGGCTAGCATCAATATTTGAGGCCAGTTTTTCCAAATAACACCTGGCATCTTTTGCTGCTAAAGTACAAACCCTTGTGCTCCCTTTAGCATATAGCATTAGCCTTTCAGCCTCTTGCGTTCGCTCTGTATTTATCCCACAAAATTTCCAAATGGCTTATTTAACAGTATGTTGTTTTTGACCTTTTCCAATTGGTTATTATCCACAACGCGCGGCCGCTCTTGATTTCTCTCTGCGGTCTGAAGCGGTCCATTTTAGCATCATTAAGGTGCTGAAACGGTCTTCGCAGCTCTGCAGTCTTTGGTCCCAACTGAGGTTTAAAGGCAGAGTCAGATTTCCCCATTTAAAAGGCAGCGTGGCTAATTAAGCTTGGCTAATCAGCTGGTCCGTGTCAGCCAGAGTTTTAGTGCCTGTCTCAGCAGATATCAGTGCGTAGTAATAGCGCTAGGCTAATTGCTACAAAGAGGATGACTGATACCTGCTGAAATCTGCTTTGCCCCCTGATTGCCATCGAGTGTCTATTGACCACAAGAGAGAAAACTGAATACTTACTGCTACGAGAACAGGCTTACTGAGAGGCCTAGCTTTGTTGGTGCTATTCAGGAATGGGAAACCCATATGCAGCTTAGAAAATGGATTATATGTTAGCTTTAGCAACTAAGTGGTCAAATAACTGGAGGCTCATGGTTAGAATGTCAGTACCCTTTAGCATTATGCTACTTTATTCTAACTGTGTGATCCTTCAGCTGCAGGCACTTTTATTTTCAAGGGATGTTAGGTCCTAAATTGTACTGGAAACTTTTCTCATGACTTTTATTTAAAATTGTATTGCTATATCCTTGTTTCAGACACAGATTTTAAATTCTGAAATATGGAAATCCATGATAAATAAATATGAATTATAATTATTTTGTTTTCAGTTATATAATCTAAACAAAAAGTGATAAGTTGACTTAACTTAAAAAAATTGAGGAAACCCGTTGCCTTAAAATTATTAAAGGGGACCTATTATGCAAAAATCACTTTTATAAGGTGTTTGAACACAGTTGTGTGGCCGCAGTGTGTGAAAACAACCAGCCTATAATGTTAAAAATCCACCAACTCATTTTTTTATAAAACCAATAAATCATGAACAGTCTCTCCAAACAAGCTGTTTCAGATTCTCCCTCTCTGCACGTCACTGAGGGGAAAAAGTCCCGCCCATTTGTGACGCTCTCTGTCCTATTAGCATAAACACAGCCCTGAGTGAGAAGCTGCGGTCC
>JAFVLL020017956.1:0-12355 GCA_021397915.2 Tor tambroides | reverse complement strand
TTTTGTTTGGCACTTCTTAGATAAGTTATATATAAACAAACACTACAAATGACCCCCCCCCCCCCTCCCCAAAAAAACAAAACAAAAAAAACTTAAATTATAATTCAGTTTTTTGTAGTTAAAACATATACACACACACAAAATTGACACATATCATTCAGACCCTTTTTACAGTGTGACAATTAAAAAATAGTATTACATTTTCTAATTTTCACAAATATTATACTTTTGAATGTCTTTACCAAGTTTGTCTTTTATGCAAGTAATTGTACTTTAATCTATAACTATAAACTAACATTTGGTCCCAAACTGATGATGACTTAATTTAGGCTAATTTGCAAGCTTATGCCCCCCTGTTTCACAGACAAGGCTTAAGCCTAGTCCTAGACTAAAATGAAAGTCTGAGCTGTTTCAACTGAAAGAAACTTGCACTGACTGATCTTAAAATATATCAGTGCCTTTGTTTTGTCTTAAGATGCACACCAGTAATGTTTTTTTCTAAAGCACAATTATAAAAATTACTAAAATGTCTTAATTGAACTATGGCCTAATCCTGGCTTAGACTAAACCCTGTCTATGAAACCGGGCCATGGTGTAATACAGCCTTACTTACTTTCTAACATTGTAAATTTTGTCAGTTTTTGTTTTTATAAATTAAATGAATAAAGACATGAAATTACAATTCACCCAGTCTATTTTCTACATGCTTGTCATTGATTCTATTGTGTGTGATTTATCTATATGCATTAATCTTTTAAGTCTGTTTTGACCTTGTAATTTAATTTAATATCATAAAAATGTCTCAACTCGATCTCGGGTGAAACGACTCTTTCAGGTCATTTAGGCTGCTTAAACCCTGCCCCACTCTTTCAGTCAACTGCAAGCTCATGCGAAGGAAATTTTAAATTTAATCTTAAAATCAGTTGATCATAAATGATGACTGACACATATAGACAAAGACGAGATGGCTAGACGTCCGTCTGAAAATATTAATAACCATATGATTTTGTGATTTGGGGAAACGAGATGAAGTAATCAGTAACAGAGGCGGGTTGCAGATTTGACATATAAATGAACCAATCACATTAAAGGAGAATGATGTAATGTGACTAAATGTTACTTTTGCTATGCATCTTTGCTATATAAACTCTTGTGTTCTTTTGGTTGGGGGGCTGTCTGTGATTTATGTCCCGGCCGTGATTAAAGCATATTCAAAGGCATTGTCTGGAGTCTCTCTGGTTATTGCTGCACAGCAGGTATTAGTCAAACATTAGAGATCTTAATCCCAAGTGATAGTGTTCATAGGGGGCGAGGCGTCGTCCGACTCAGAGTGGGTATCAGGTAGCTGTAATTCTTAGCTGAATTGTCTTAGACCTGGTTCTCCAGTGCGGTCAGAGCTATCACGGTTGGCAGTCAGAGAAGTCACCTGAGTATAATTTCAGTGTCGGAGACACGACTCAACTTAAGTCAGGTGCGTTGGGGAATTTTTACGACACTCGCATTTAGATCTGGGACTATCCAATCAACAATCGATGGATAGACAAAGGGTCTGTCCTACATTTTTTCCTTTATTTTAAGTCCGCTTCACTTGCATATACATTACAATATGAATAAAAATATCTGTTGCTACATCTCTTCCATCACATTTGCAAACATGTGCTTAGTGTTGGTAACATGTTTGCAAAACTTTGTATAATATTTAGCTTGAACTCCTGAGGCTGCTTAACATTTTCTGAAGTGTAGAGTATTTATGGAAAGTCCTTACTATTTATTATGCCCCTTTATTGCTCTCTAAACCCACAGCTGCCAACTCACTGACCCTTCCAGGCAGATGCTTCATAAGTGAAAAATGACATGCAAGCCAGCACGTGTTCACTTTTGTGTGTGTATATTTGTGTGTATAAACATAATATCATATGATCAGTACCATAAAAAAGGTCATGGTGCTTCCTCCATGAATGGTGCCGTACTGGATATTAGTTTGATCAGCCAGGTCATCGGGTGATTCGATTGGCACTTCCATTCTCTGCACTGTGAGAAACGCAGCCAGATTCGCTGTGTATGAGGAGATTATTATGAGAGTGAATGCCCACCTAAAAGAGAGAGACAGAGAGAGCGAGGACATAAACGATGGAAGCAGAGAGCAAAGAGCCCATAGCTGTGCTATGTAATGTGTCCATTGACTTAAAATGACCATCAATACATATGGAGCTCCAGCACACGCTCATACTCACCAGACTCCACTGACACAGCGTGTGGAGAGGGCCCGGGGCATGATCTCTGACCCCTGCTGCATGAAGCCCCCCACAGGAAACCACAGGCTGTTTCCTAGTGTGTACTGATTTTCCAGCAGGTCTCTGCGCTCACGCAGACACGGGTGAGGGTTATACCATTCATACGGACTCAACCTGACACAAATACACAGAGAGAGATTTAGAGAAAAATCTTGTATGGTGCATTAAATATTTATTTCCTCACTATACTACACAAATAATTCATTACATTTTGCTTGATTAATGTTTAAAAAAACTAATTGCCAATAGGGTAAGAAAACTAAACTTAACTGAAGATTTCATTTGCATCTCTGAAATAAAGTATTAATATCTTTTACAGTTTTACCTCTCAGATGAATTATTATTATTTTAAAGAGCTAAACAACCAAACACACTGATTAAGACAATGATTTTTAGCCGTGTTTGAGTATATATGTGTGTAGGTGTGTGCTTGTGTGTGTACCTAGCAGAAAGAAAAAGCACACAGCTGACAGCAAGGTAAGCCAGCAGCATGAAGAGCCAAACAGCCGGTGAGAAAGGATCCAGGAAGGAGAAATAACCTGGCTTCCTGCCCTGAGAGACAGTGGAAGAGAAAGGGAGGTAAATGAATGCAGCTGAAGGAAAGAAGGTGGTAGAAATAAAAGCCAAAAGGAATTAGGTACAGAATGAATATTCAATCTGATAATTACATAAATGTAGCAATAGGAAATGCAGAACTGTATAATACATCTTAAGGCATTTAGACAGATTTTATTGTACAGTATTGTCTGTCTGTTTATCTATCTATCTATCTATCTATCTATCTATCTATCTATCTATCTATCTAACTATCTGTCTATCTATCTATCTGTTTATTACCCTTAGTTTAACAGATTTTACACTGGCTATTATTCAGGACAGTGCAAGCAGAGAATATCACACTATTATCAAGGTATTTGCAACAATGTCTATAATCTCTTCACCTCTGTTCTTTCAATTGTATGTTTTATTCGTGCATGTTTTACTTCAGCCACGAGAGGGCGCTATAGAGCAAAACAGCACACCAGAGTCACCAAAGATGGATTTTAGTACTCTTCCATGGAAAGCAGATCTTGCTGTTTAGTGTTTACCAAGTTAAAGGTATAGGCAATATTACACTAACCAGTTTTCGTTTTCAGTAAGTGTTGGTCAGGTTTTGCTTATAAAACAGTTAATTACTTTCTAAGGCAATTCATTATTCTAATTAATCACAGTTAATCACATATATCAATATTTGATGAGAAAAGCACAGAAATTAAGATAGATTTCAAAGACATCATTGTAAATGAATGAAGCATTGCATAAGCTTTACAAAAAAAAAAAATCAAATTTAAAGGGATAGTTCACCCAAAAATGAAAATTATGTTGAATTCATTATTTTTGTTTTCTTTGCGCACAAAAATTATTCTCATAGCTTCATAAAATTACGGTTGAACAGTTGATATCACATGGACTATTTTAGTTTTACTGTTCAAGTTCATACAGGTTTGGAACGACACAAGGGTGAGTAATTAATGACAGAATCTTCATTTTTGCGTGAGCTATCCCTTTAAACCTCAGTATATTGTTTTGTGTTTTAACACCATATCATTGAACACGAGCCTATCACAATCTTACAGTCAACAGCAATAAATTGTCTTATCATTTTTGTATGTCTGAGGTAAACTTAGGGGTCATTTCCATAGGACATGTTTTTGTATTCTGTCTGCGTTATTTTTTAGTTGTTGATCTACGTAAATATCCAGATTGACGCTGTTGTGTTGATTCTGTGTGTCTGACTTACTATATGGACTCTGTAGAGAATACTGATGCCCAGGGTCATAAAGGGTTTTGAGAAGTCAATAACCTTCTCTCTCTCAGATGTGATGGTAAAAGCTGCAACAGCCAAATCAGCTTTCTGCTCCAAACAGTGAAGGAGAACGAAGGACAGAGAAAGAGAGAACAACAAAACATTAAAGAGGGAGAGCATAAACTCTTGTAAAAGTCATAATAACAATGAAGACACAATAAAAAGAAAATGACACAGAACTGAACTGAACGCAACCATGTGTTTTTCATAATTAATTCAGCAGGGAATGTGTTGATGAGTATGACCACATACCCTGTTGATCAGCTCTCCCACCATTCCCGTCCATGAGCCGTTGGGTTCAGGTGCTCCATAGAGGGCATCGTCTACCAGTTTGATGCGGTAGGTGAATTTGAGGGTATCAGCCAGCTCTCTCAACATGTCCACACAAAAACCCTCATACTGCTCATTCCCCTCAAACTCCTGGTAATTCACCTTTCTCATCACGTATGGGTTCTCCTGCACACACAAACACACAAACGTGGGTCATTCATGTTATACAGTAGTTTCAGGACCATATCACATTTGTCTTACTATATTAGATAAAATATTAAACTCTATTAAACTAAGTTTAGAAAACAGCAGTGCATTTTTAATATTTTCACTACTTAGGTTTGAGCAGATGTTGCTTTATCATGTCTCCAGGTGACACACATGAAAAACTTTCTAACATGAAAAACATTAATAAGAAACATTCCAGGTGTTTTTTCCTTTCTCTAATCTCTAATGTGTTTCAGTCAAAACATGTTTTTTCCTGGAAATCTTGTTTTATTTAATAATCAATATATAATTTTCCTCAAACTAACAAAAGCCAGTTCTTTAATGAGTAAAAGCGACAGGAAGTAGCATCTTTTCTAACTGAAACACAACAGTACAAACATAAGCAAATTTTAGCATGGGATTTAATCAATTCTGTGATGTAGTTGGTTTTTCTCACTTTAAAACACATCAACTTTTTACATAAAATTCCATCATGATAGACATTCTGTTAACTATATGTCCATTGTGTAAGTTAAAATTAATTGTTTAAGTGGACATTATAGAGTTCAAAAGGTACTGCATAACAGGAATCACCAAAGTAGATGTGGTAAATATTGTGTGAACATAAGTGGGCTATATGGGCCTGCTATAGTGCAGTTGGTCCTCACCAGTATAGTGGTGATGATGAGGCTCTTGTTAGCCAGAGTCTCAGACACGTTGATATCCAGACTGGTGGAGTTCATCAGCAGGGTGTTATTAGAGAACCAGATCCCAATCTAACACAGAGAAGGATGACGAATGGAACAATCAAGATGTTGGCACTATTCAAAGTGTGTGCGTCTCTGTGTGTGTGTGTGTGTGAACCTACTTAACAAATCTGTGCACAGAAGTGAGCTAAATCTGACAAAACCCTTTTTTTAAATGCAAAAGTTTTCTCTTAGGGTTAGGATTAGGTTATATTATTTAAACTAACCTATATAAAAGCATTAGATGTGTTTGGATATTCCCATTTAGATAGCTAAGTAAATGTGTATGTGTTTGTGTGTCTTTAACCTCTTTGTGGCCTCCCCTGTGTTTCTCCAGGATGTGGAGGGTGTAATTGGTCCTCTGGCCTTTACTGTTGAACTCAACTCGACCTGTCAAACCATCATACTCCACCTAATCAAAACATGGGAACAGAGAGAGAAAGAGAATAGAAACAGTTATGTTACCTTAAATAACACAGTGGATGCTCTCTAATGCAGATAACAATGCTGGATGACTTTCAAGTGGTTGAATATATATATTTACACACGCACAAACACACACAGACTGACCATACGCAGGTAGTTCATGAGGCTGGTTCCGTGTTGCCAGATCTGAGGGGAGGTGCAGCTGAGAGGTTTGACGCCAATCTCCTGACTCCGGTTGAGTTCCTGCACTGCACTCACCACCACATGGACCGCATCAAACAGCAGAGCCGAAGACAGCTAAACACACACATACACAGTTTAGTGTGAGCAGTCTGTGTGTGATACATCGACAGGCTTCTGTATTATGTTTTGTGTCTGTGTGAGTCTCACCGCTGGTCCGGGGTACGGGTTAATGTCACAGCCCTCTCTCCAGGATAGGTTAAGGCTCCTGATAAACTCCAGGTAGAATGGGTGGGTGGTGTTAAACATTGAGAAGCCCACAATGTTTGACTGCTCATCCACTATATCATCCAACCATAGCAGCGGGAAGTCCTGCACACACACAGGAATTACATTATACAACAGAAAACAGAGAACATCAGTCTGTGTGTAAGAAATACAAATTTGAAAGAATATAGAGCTCAAAACAGAATAGTGACTAGTCCTGTGAAATACTACTGGTATTAAGTGGTATTTGAGTATTTAAGTATGGTTTGTGTGTATCCAAGTGATCTGAGTGCACGCACGCATTCGGTGTGTGACGTGTGCGCGCGCTCTGGTGCGAGAGATCACTTCCGGCGCTTTCCGGCGCTTGCGCAGACTAAGCCAGAGCGCGCGCATCCGGTGTGTGGCCTGATGTATGCGCGCTCTGGCTTAATGCATGGCATGATATCTCTACGCCAGATCACTTGTACATGGTTGTATGTACAAGAGGTAAGCGATATAAATACTGTTCGTTTTCTCACACAAACCGCTCGTTTAGGTAATGTTAGGCCATCAATGTGTGGTGCGATGGGGAATTGTTTAATTTGGATTTCTCTGTGCATGTTCTTTTTCCCTCTTATAGATACAGTGACCTATACCTGCCATTATATGACTGACAGACCAGAACGGTTTGACCTAAAAATATCAAAATTGGATCTACTGAAGAAAAAAGACACCTACATCTTGGATGCCCTTGGGGTAAGCTGATAGATATCAAATTTTAATTTCAAAGTGAACTATCCCTTTAAACTGAACTAGTTATTAAATGTTTGTGTGAATGCATGCAAGGTTTGAGTAGCATGTAACTTGTTAGGGTAGACGAGTGATAAGATGGTTTTATAATAGGTAAGGCTGGAGTAAACTGGTTAGACTAGGGCCTAGAGTAGTGTTTGTAAGGTGAAAGTAACACTTTAGATTAGACTATGAACTTGAGGTTTTAGTAAAGTATGTAAAGATCAGTGATCTGTTAGGTTAGACTAGTGACTAGAGGCTTTAATAGGTGTGTTTAAGGATTCCATAAAATGTTAAACTAGACCGGTCAAAAGTTTTAGTAACACATGCAATCAATGTTTGAGTAACATGTAACTTGTTATGGTAGACTAGTAATAAGGTGGTTCAATAGTGGGTGAGGTCTGTGTAAAGTGGTTAGATTAATGATTAGAAGTTTCAGTAGTGTCCATAAATGGTTTAAGTATGTTACTGTAGGGAAGACTAGTGACCACAGTAGTGTTCAGTATAGTAACTATGGGTTTCAGTTGTTTGTGTAAGGTTGGAGTAACAAGTTAAAACAGATTGTACAGTTCCTTAGTTGGTAATGTTTGAGTTAACTGGTTAGATAAAATAGTTAAATCAGTGCATAAGGATTTCAGTATTGTGTACATTATGTGGTAACGTTAGGTTAGACTAGTGACTGGAGTTATAGTATGCAATGTAATGAGTTAGTTTAAAGTATGGATTAGTAATATGTGAATAATCGGTTATATTTAAGGTTTCAGTTGTGTGCATTAGGTTTGAGTAATAAGTTAAATTAGAGACTAGAGTAGTGGACAGTATGTGGGATGAAAGTAAGATGTTAGGTTAGACTAGTAGAGTGAGAGTTCTGTAATGTGTTATGCTAGACCAGTCACTAAATGTTTCAGCAGTGCATGCAAGGTTTGAGTAACATGTAACTTGTTGGGTTAAACTAGTAATAATATGGTTTGATAGTGGTGTGCGTAAGGTTGAAATAACAAATTAGATTAGACTATACAATTCATTAGTGGGTAATGTTTGAGTAAACTGGTAAGATAAAATGGTTAAATGAATATATAGAGAATTCAGTATTGCTTTAACCAGTGACGGACTAGTGACTAGAGGTATCAGTGGTAGGTATGATTTCAGTAATGAGTTTGTTAAAGTAGGGACTATTGGTGCATGTAAATTATGAATAATCTGTTATATTTACTAGAGGTTTCAGTAGTGTGCATCATGGCACATCAAGCCAACAGTCGGTTGTCGTTAAGCGTCTGTCGGCCTAGTTTTTGCAGTGTGTTCTACACAGTTGGCAGTTGACAGATTTCACAGAAAATCACGTGAAGTATTATGGGCACAGACTCTGATTTTTTAGATTCAGAATCGTTCCATCCAGTCAGAAGGGATCAAACATATTTGATATTTTGAGCTGATTTTAGAACACATTGTTTTCATCTGTCATACATCTCCTAGCAACAAGGCACATGTTTCAGCGCAAGTTTGTTGCGTTCAGAATGATTTGAAAGTCTGGTAGTGTTTTTTCGGCAAGTGTGTTTTAAACACAGTACGTCAGACTAATAATTAGAGTTTTTAATAGTGTGTGTTGTTGTGTTTGTAGGTTACACAGTAGTATGTATTTAATGCAGTTCAAGCTGTGAAGGGGGTTGGCTTGAGAAGTGTGAGTGGGTTTGCGTAATAAAGATGAATTGTTAATACAGAAGATGGGGCTTCAGGCATGAATATATCTGCAGGAAAATAGGCCAAGAGCTCCTCCTCTATCTTACCATAGTTGTAAGGATGTACTTGTAAAACGCTGATGTCATTCCCAACTCTGACGCCTAAAAAGAATGGCAAGAGGAATGAGACAATTAACACATTTCAATGTGTGCGAATGAGAGAGCTGCATGGAAAAGCAGAACATTGTATAATAAAATCCTTCAGCAGCATTATGATATTTAAAGCATCTATACATTAAAATGCAGGTATATTGAACAAAGCTGAATTACGGGGTGATGAGAGAACGAGAGATTGAAGTGGGCGAGGAAAGGAGAATGAATGAATGTGAAATGAGCCAAAGCAACAGCATTTAGATAATGTGACTGAATGCTTACCTTTTTCAGTATAAGGTAAGATATAGATGCATTAGCATCAATAATTATTGTAGCTATTTTGTCATCACGAATCTCCTTCAGTAAAGGTGTGGGGTCAAGGTTGTCATCCAGCATCCTGATTGACAGCGTCTCTCGAGAGATCAGAAACCGCCTTATCAGCTCCTCCAGTCTCAGCAGACCTGCGGGGAACAAAGCGAGTTGTTGGCCGAAAGCATATGGACACTCAAACACCCGACTGGAATTGAAAGGTGCCAAACCGGGCTTCATGTAGTGTACCTGAGATGGTTTGTGTCTGAGGTTGTTTGTAAGCAGCATGCATCTGTCCGTTTGCAATGCTGCTGTGAAGAAAGTGAGTCGGTGGCAACACAAAGCCCAGTGAAAATGTAAATAACTAGCTGCGCTCTCAAGGGAGCCTGCATGCACAGAAAGAGCCAGTAAAGCCAGTGCCAAACTTTAATTAGCTTGAGGGAGGAGAGAAATCAATGTTCTCCACACTCTCATTCTCTCTCTCTTTCTCTCGCTCTCAATACCTCCCCTTTTTCTGTCTTTCTTTCACTGATTTCTCTCGTTCATTCTGATTTTCAGCCTCTCTGTTCGCTTCATTCCACTAAATGTCTCTTTCTCGATATTTCACTTTCTTATTCCCACAGCTGCGTTATAAAGTGAACTCAGATCTTTTGTTTTCCACCAGAGACCAGCGCTGTGACACACTGAAACAAACATTATCAGACCCAGACCAGCCTTGTGCTTAATGACTCATGTGTGACAGTGACTAGAGCTCTGTTCCAAAACTTAGTGAGAAGCCAGCATTGTAGGACATCATAGGCACGTTCCAGACACAAAATCCATTTCAGAAGGTAGGCATTTTATTTATGAGATGCCTAAATTATAGCAGCAAGAAGGTAATCCCAGAATGAACTGCACCAAGTTCAAAGAAGAAATGCATGCAGAATTGAGGTTTCATTAGTATGTTTTAGTGAATAAATAAATCCAAGATGGTAGACTAGGCAAGATACTTTTGTTTTATTAAACACTGACTATTTTAATGCAATATTTGTGTGTACTATACTATAATTTTATGTTTACTGAGGTGTGGTCACATAGTCTATTAAACATCTACACTGGTGAACAAAAACTAAACCAATTATATATATTTGCTCAAAGAAGAAAAGAAAAATCCACAATAGTGTTTCCATGACATGAAATGAAAGAAGAAGAAATTTAATAGATTAGTCAGAAGAGTGAAAGATCACTCCCTCAGCCATTAGAAACGCTCATGCAACAGTTTGAACTAGTTTTCTGTAATTTAATGACAAGGTAATATAACAAAAAGTATACTGTTACAAATGTCTAATAATAATTTAAAAAATAATTAATAAAATAAAATGGTAACTCTTTACTTAAAGCCTTTATGTAATAATCAAAGACTATAGAATACCTTAAAGGGACTTTGGTATAATGCACTACAAATGTAGTTTTAATGTATTAATTATGCCTTGTAATGCACTTTATAATGCATTGTACAAACTCATGAATAATTGTAACCACAGTAAATATGTTATAACACTTATCAATTCATTGTTACACTATGCATTTTAAATTCAGTTATAATTATTTACAAGATATAATGTAATACAATGCACATTATGAATAATTATAATGTGTTAAACTCTTTAAAAAAGGATTTAAGTAAAGTGTTATCAACAAAATCTTATAAGTTGGTCAACGCAGAGAATTTGCATGACTAACTTCAGCTCAGTGCAAAATCTGTGTGGAAATCTTTGGCCCTCATACAAAACTCCAAAAATAGCTGGATTTAACCCACAAATATTCACCAAACACCGGTAAATGTGACCACACAGCAACATGCTAATGTCAAATTCTATTGAAATCAATTGTGTAGTGCACTATTTAAGAGTTGCTGCTGATAATTTGACAATTCAGTCACTCACTGCTTTTGGTAACACTTTACTATAGGGACCAATTCTCACTGTTAACTATAGTTTCTTAAGAGCATGCCTATTATTAATATATTGGCTGTTTATTAGTAAAGCACATATTCTGCATGACCATATTCTACATCCCTAATCCTACCCAATACCTATGACAACTACCGTACTAACTGTTAATAAGCAGCAAATTAGGAGTTTATTGAGGCAAAAGTTGTAGTTAATGGCTAGTTAATAGCGAGAACTGGACCTTAAAATAAAATGTGACCCTGCTTTTCTGTTGTTTATCCATGTAAACACGCTAGATGGTCATGGTCATGTTTGACCATCGCGATTGTGCCTTGCACCTTTTGCAGCGACACAATGTTTTAAAATCACCTTTAGAGTAGTTAAACTTTTAAAAAATGCATGTCCATACCTTGCACTTTTTTTTTCATTTCACTGCCCTGCATCTCATGTTTTTAAATCTGTATGAATCACTTCTTCGTATTCTACATATGCAAAGTATAGACAACAAGGCAGCTGGCTTAGTTTTGGAAGATATGTTTGCAGTAGATAAAAATCCTGGTTAAATTCTGTTTAAAAGATAAGCTTTGTAAAAAAAGGATGACTAAGAATGTGTTTACGCAGTTTTTTAGATGTTCCTTTCAGTCTGACAGACAAGAGGTCACCAGAGAAAAAAACAGTTGAAGCTTACACAAAGTGTGTGGCATCAGATGACAGTTTCATAAATTAAAGGCAATGAGGTTTACCACAGAATCACTGCACACAACACACATGAAAACATTTGTGTCAAAACAGGCTTGTGAAATTGCTTTCTATCCGTTTAACGAGAAGCTGTAGCGCAGCGGCGAGCCTCTCTGCATCTCTCGCCACCATTTTAAATGAGCTTGATGAGTGGCAAGTTGCACCTACTCTGCTGCCATAGCAACCATAGTGCAGCCAACTGGGTCAGAGCTGAGCGTTATGTAGCGATGCCCTCTCTAACACACATGAACGTCCAAAAGTACAAACACACGCACAGCCACACACTCTGCATACGTGCTGGTGTCTCACACATTAACACGCACAGCATGGGGGAGACTTATTCTCAGATTACGTGAACGTTATGTTGTCCAGTGACATGCTGTGTAATTGCCCTGCAGTATGTTTTATTGGCACAGCTACCTATTACAACAAAGTAATTGTTAGCACTTGCAGTAAGAAAGCACTGCAGTGTCATTATCAGAGTCTGTTCTCCAGAACTTCTGTAATTTCATCTCTCTCATCAGCCTTGAATACATATTGTAAT